>CAJQUW010001119.1:0-112459 GCA_907163375.1 Prostheceraeus crozeri | reverse complement strand
GATTCTCGGCGCCCTTTCTCATTCATCGGCGCAGTCAATGCGCTTAGAGCTACAAAGACTACTACGTCGGATATGGAAGAGGGAGAGGTGTGTGATGTCGAATCTGACTGTGGACAATATGGTGATCTCTACTCAATTGAGTGAAAGTCTATCATTTTTGAAGATTCGTACCAGCAGTTACAGTTTGTGTTATGAACCCGAACTTTTTCCTGCAGCTCTCATTAGTTGTTGGTTACCTGTGCATGTGGCAATCTTTCATAATAGTAAAGTGATCATTACTGGACTAAAATCTCATGTACAAGCAAATATGATCCTATACTATCTCATCGAGTATGTACGTACCCAGCGGATTGTAAAATAAAAAACAATTTTTCCAACATGATGTTTTTATTTCAAATCATGATAGAACTTACAAATCATTTTTTCATTAGAGGATGGATTACATGAAAAGTTTTGAATAATAGATGCAAATCGAGATACATGTAAACGTTTTAAGATGAAGTATAGTACAAAAGCACCACACGTTGATGAAAGTGGATGTTGTAGTATGCGTTCATTTCGCTGATATTGACGCGTATGTTTTCTCAACCACTGCTGTGTTGGTATATTTGGAGGTTGAGAAAGAGAGTCAAATAGTTCACCACGTCGGTCTTCTCCAATAAAGATCGCTTTCCAATGCTCACCGCCTAAATTCTGCGAATGAGTGTTTAGCACAATAAAGATGGGATAGTGATTTACTGCAGGTGGTAAGGTATCGAGTGAATAGACATTATCGAAAGCTTTCAACGTCGCTTCGTCTGCATTACGCTGCACTTTAGTCTTAATATCGTCAGCAGTCAACCAACTCATTAACGATTATACTGAAGAATCACGTCACGATACTTTGTAATTTCAATATTTGAATCGAAAACTGCATAAATTAATACATTGATCGTCTCAGGTAGTGTTCTTTTGAACGTCAAATCCAAACGAATATTATGAGGCACGTTCGCTTGACGATAGGGTGCACTAATATCGCTGTCAGCAGTCAAATCAAATGCATAAATAGTATATCCACTCTTAAACTCTTTCATAGTAAGTCCGTTGGTGTCATCCGTATTGTAAAAGCCAAAGACATCCATAAAATCAACATAACTGCGCATAAATTGATCCGAAGCAAAATCTGGTTTGTAGGGTGGACCAGGATGACTCACACCATTTACACGTAAAGCAATTTCACTTAACTGATTGTGTTTAAAATTGAAAGGATTCTTCTTTATATTACCATTAAATGCATCATTTTCAACCATTGCCACCATGAGGAGCTTCGGTGCTTCCGATGGAAAGAGGCCATCTTTCATGAAACTCTTTTGATCTTTCGGAATTGTAAAGGTGAGAAGCTTTGTATGCTGAACGGGGTAAATGGCATTTTGGCGGTTAAGGCCTTCAGCATGCCCTCTAATGACACTTGGATTCGGTACTACTCGACGAATGTAAAGTGCAATATCTTCCACATGAATTCTAAAATTGTCAACTTTAGCAAATGCATTCAGCGCAAATTCAGGCTTATTCAATGTCAGCTTGAGTCGCATGCTGGTATTACACAGTAAAAACTTTGACTGTCTAAAGAAGTCTAAATTCAGCGGACCATATAGCTGACATACTTTACTATCTTTAATCATAGCAGATCGCTTTACAAAGCCACTGTTTGTTTCAACATCAAATTTTCCAGCTTCATCTCTATACCATCCCATGGCTTCCATATGACTTTTTTGTGCTGCTGGATGAAACTGTGATACATGATTGAAATATGATTTATAGGGATAATCGCTTTGACCACCTTCCACCTGCTGCTCTCCAATCGTTAGAGAAACATCGCGAAGTAATGTAGTCAATGGTAAATTGTTCAGTCCAACTTTATGTGCATCGTCAATAGCAGTTCCATCTGCTTGCTGAATTCTAAACCTCAAATCAACCATCGCATAACTCAAATCTATGTAGTCATCACTACCACCAGGAATAACAAATTCAATGGGGCCAGCATTCTCAGCTGTTCGAGGATGATAATCTACAATACTTGAACTAAGAATATCTGTCTGTATGGCTTGTTGATCGAACAAACAAAAACCGGAAGTTTTACACTCCATGATTAGAAGTTATAGCAGCGTCGGCGTTTAGCGCCTGATGAATGATTAGAGCCTCTACGACGTTTGCGTGAATGCCTTTTGACTGAAGATCGCACCTTACCAGCTCCGCGATGTTTCCTCCTTCCTTTATTCATTCGTTTAGGTGATTTCTTTCCTTGAGTAACACCAGCAAAGGTCTGCTTCAATGTTTTTAAACCGCGTTCCTTCCCACGATTCAACAAACTGATCTTAAAACTTCTACCTCTGGAAAGATCACTAGCAACATCACCAGCAAAGCCAACGGCATTACTTAAAACATTTCGTTTTAAAGATCTACCGACATTGGATATGAGAGGTGCTACAACAGATTTCAGTGCACCAAGTATGCTACCTCCACGTTGGCGGCGAGCGCCGATGTAAATTTGTCCTCTACCACTTACATAGGAGGGTCGTGAATAAAATGAGGCAGTTGGATTCATAGCTCAAACCCTAAACATTGTTAGTTACAACTTTGCATGAATCACTGTCGATCACTTAGATGAAAGATGTCGGCACGACGCATCCAAGAGTTCATACTTGAAGGATAACCAGTCCATTTAACAAGACACCATTCTTCACCTTGCCGTTTTTTACATCGAATGATTTTCTCTACCAAATATGTTTCACTTTCAGTGACTACCTCAATCTCATCGCGGTAAAAGCTACCCTCAATTTCTTCATTATCGTAATCTTTCAACTTGTAGGTGGTCGGAGAGTCTTTTTGATTAATCCTTGATACTGTAAATACCTCCTCTGTCCAATTCGGGAGGTACCCTTTAGCAAAAACACTTTTCACTTTTGAGATACGAACTTTATCGCCAATTTTCACATCACTTTTCACATGAGTGCGTTTACGTTGGAATGATTCGCGCACTTTATCTACATTGTCAGCATTTACATCTACTGGTCTGAGTCCAATAGAACGATGGATAGAGTGATTGTAGGCATGGAGTGTATCTTGTAGAACCTTTGTCCAATTTTGTGTCAAGTTGGCAGTAAAATGTCGCCACAAGCGATTTTTTAATGTGCGATTAAAACGTTCAACGAGTGCAGCTTTATAAGCACTCTTTACACTAAACAACTCAATGTCATGCCTCTCAAATAATCTTCTCACATGCTGATTTTCAAACTCTTTTCCTTGATCACTCTGAATTCTTTTTGGAATCCGACCTTCTCGAAAAATTGTTTCGAATGCTTTTGCTACTCCTTTCCCTTCTTTAGTTTTTAAAGGTTGAGCCCACGCATAACGCGAGAAAATATCAATGACGGTTAAAATAAAATTATTACCCGAGTTATGTTTTGAAATGGAGGCAACATCACACAAATCTGCTTGCCACTGTTCATCGATGTCATGAACAATATAATGGCGGGTGCGGTACTTCTTTTTCGCTTGTTTGTGGAGTGTATAGGTAGCCTGACCCTTTAACCATCGTTTCACTTGTGATTGTGGAAGACCACTCGCTTTTGATAATTTCTTGATAGATGCAAATCCTGCCGGATGTTTTACATCATAATAGATTGACTTCAAACGCTCAGTCGATGACGACTGACTCTTTTTCCTCCTCATCTTTTTGCTTTCTTGCCTTTCTACATTTACAACAACTGCAGCATTTAGCTTTAGCGGTTTTGCGATCGTGTTCACATTGCTTAGGGGTTTCATTGTGAGAGCTGGCGCAGCAAGTGCAAGTGACAACGACATTCACCTCTGGCGGCTCATTACATGGCAAGCAACACATCTGCTTCATATTAATAGTCTGAGAACATGTATTTCCTAGGAGGAGCTGTTTTACGTTTTCCTTTTACTAGTTTTAGTGGCGATGTAGATCTACGTCGAGTTCTTCCTCTTGTTTGCTTGGTGAGTGTGGAAGGGGATGTAGCAGGTGACGTCTTAAACCAATTTGTTGGCATTTTCATCGTCTGAAGCATTGGAGCAGTAGCCACTGTTGAATCAAGTTCTTTCAATGTCTCATTATTCAAAGCAAATTTTGGTACATTATGCTTTTTCAATAGTTTAAGAAAGTATAACCAACCAGGTGGAACATAGCCCTGACGGCGCTTTCTACGTGTCGCATACTGAATCAAGTCTTCATAACGTGAAGCATCAATCACTTTATTTTCATCTGTAATGATTTCTCCTCTATCATTTACATTGAGATGGGGCTCAATACTGTTGAAAAGAGATATGGCATGTGCGCGAGATGCTAAAGGTGTAGCAGTCGATACAGAGTCACGCATCTTATTCTTCAAGTTTTTCAATTGCTCAACAGTTTCCGATTGTAATAATACAGCACGATGTGGATCTTTGATGTGAACATTTTGCTGATAATCTATTTCTTTCCTATACATTTGATTTGCAAGAGGTTGCTTTACTTGCTGCATGGCAGTCAATTGTACATATTCATCCTGAGGAATAACAATCATGCGAGAATAAGAACTCATAGTTTGTAGATAATCATGGGAGTTTTCAAAATATCACTTCGAAATCTAAATTCTTCCGGACACTCTTGCGTAAAGTCAATGAATAAGTAACCGTATGGTGTTTCAGTAGCTGCTTGAAAAATTTCAATTAAGGCTTTTGATCCTCTGGGTGCAACTTGTCGCGCTAAAATTTCAAATTGACTTTTATCTCGCGGATTCTTGAAAATAGCATAATAGTGTGTATTCAGGTTTCGTGTACGAGCTTCTTTTCCATCAGGAAACAAATTTTGTGTAATATAGATGATAAAACACCTTTTATGGTGTGCTGCGCGAGTGAACATATCTGTAACATCTTTTGAATTCTTACTTTCTTTTAATAAATCATCCAATACAAGAACATCATTAGACTGAAGTTTATCCACTGTAATAATTCCTTCATGTCGAATAAAGTTGCGACTTTGCAATTCCTGAAACAACGACGGTTGATAAATACCATAACACCAAATCACTCGATTGATAGGTTCCTTAAACAACTCCCTTCTTTTATCCAATAAATTCAGCGTGAAAACAGTTTTACCTGCATGAGATGGACCTGATACAGTCAGAACTTTATCACATTGAAGTCTGAAATCCATTTTATTACTTTGAGATTCAACATTTGCATAATTAACGCTTAGAGCCAAAGATATTACCCAATAGGTTGCCCACGGCAGGAGCTATCATTGGAAGTATTGCTGAAAGGAAACCGCCCTTTTGTGTTAGAGTTTTCCTCTTTCTTTGAAGGGTGACTTTAGGATTGGAGATGAAACGCAATTTCGTAGCATATCGCTTAAGTAACTTTCGTTGTTTTGGCGCTAATTTCTTCGTCCTCAACTTCCTCACATGAGAAATAATTTCACAAATGAATTTATCGTTAGCATGTCGTATAGCATTGTATCGCTGATTTGCTTTCATTCGTCGGAGAGCTTGAATGGCTGAAGAAAACTTTTGACTTTTACGTTTCGCCATTTTACGTTTCGCCATTTTCCGTGTTAGTCTTTGCTAAAACCTATCTTTACCACATTTGCATAGGTACTAACTATTGCGACATAAGTGACACTCGAAATGAGCAATATCACAGTGGTTACATTGGCAAAGTTGAATGCAATTACGTATGAAACAGCGTTGACAAAAAGCATGCTTACATCTCTTGAAGATGCGCTTTTCATTTCCATCCTTTCGCTTACATACATCGCAACACATAGTTTCACCGTTACTGATGTCTATAGCAAGTCTTTTTGAAGATATGAATTTGCTAGCCTTTTCTAAATAATAGACGCATGTACAGAAGGAATATACTTCGAGAGTGAGCAGACATAGCTCGAAAACCAGTTGTGCTACAATCAAGTACCACTGCATTTTCAATTTTTCTTTATGGAAAGTTGAATGTGAATATCTGAAATCGCTTCAATCACTAGACTGCTACCATGATGGTTAAATGCGTTAAGACGTTCTGCAATTTTTATCATATGTCTTTTAAAAAATTCTTGGGGGTGATCTACCACTTCCATTGTGTAAGAAGCAAAATGGAAAGAGCGACTTTCCACCTCTTCCTTTCCAAAATGACTAAACTTAATTTTCGCAACTAATCGCGCCATGATAATGCTATCAGAGAATGTATTCATTAACTCTAGAAATAGAGTGCTAGCATCATCGACCACTGCTTCGATGTCGGTCTCATCTTTATGAAATTTTATCACATAATCTTGAACAGCTCCTTTTAAACTTTGCCTATGAAAACGTAATGTTCCGCAGTCGTTTGAGAAAGACATGATCGCCCTTTATCTAACCCATCCATTGCATGAAAACAACAACTCTTCTCATAGTAACATTTATTGAATAACGGTAACAAGCATGCATTATAAATCAATGGTTTGAAAGAGATAAAATAGATACAGCTGATAACTATCATACAGCGAGCAATGATAACCATACAGGACTTTGGCAGTGTTGAGGTAAGGAGGAAAGAAGCATTGGTTATGAACGTAGCTACTACAACGAACAGACAAAATAGGAACACACAAATCCTTAAAACGTTTCGTGACTTCATGATAATGTTGATTCACTCTACTATCCCAAGGCGGGAGCAAAATATCATCAATTATTAGATTGGGAAATACTTTCCTCTCCTTACCAGGATTATTACAAAAGATGCGTATAACATTGAAAGCAGCTAACCATCGTTTAAAGTCAATAAGAAGAGCACTTTCACAAGAAAAGCCGTAGTCTTGCAAATATTTCAGATTAAGTCCATGAATGTGTTTTCTCGCCCATTGATCAACATTGGGATCGCAGTTGGCATGTTGATGATAGACACTAACAATCTGATATGTCCAATTGTTCATAGCAATAGCACTGAGCTCCTGTACAGGTTCACCCTCACAATCCATAAAAATGATGATAGAAGCCTAAAACGGAAATTTACACATCTAAGGAAACGTTCTATAACATATTACAAAATGAAGAATTACATCGATGCTTTTCACGACAAAATACACAAATGATATGATGGCAACGAAGAAGTAAAATGTATCTAATAAGACCACGTCTACGACACTCAAAGCACATAAGCGAATTGTCATAGGGTAGAGTTAGGAAAGGACTAGTAATTCTCCTTCTTTGATTTGCGTTTTGATGTAGCATTCTTCTCCGACTTGCGCTTCGTACCACTGCTGTTAAGGATTTGATCAATTATGTCGTCCACGTTGGGTGGTTTTGGAATATATAGGATGGATTCCATATGCATGGAGAGAGAGGCTATTTTATTATCCTTGTGTCGACCATAATATAGCCCATTCACTTTGAAAAGGATATCCCAAGTACCTTCTCCGAGCTCATCACATCTGATGGGTATTGAATGATCTCCATCCTTCTTATAGTAAGTACACCAATGTGATACCGGTAGGCAAATGTGATTACAATCTCAAATCTTTCTATAGGGAGTATCCTTGTCATCTCTCGCCTTCCACTCTTGAGCAAGAGGAGTAGGAATGTCCATATTTAATGTCACGTACTCCTCAATAATATCAAGTTGGTGGCGAATGTACGGACTCACGGGGATCAGTATGTAGTCCCCATACTGATTGTGCATTATCTTGACATCCGTGTAAGGGAGCATTCCCGTTTGGAGTACTACGCTATGATCATCATAGCGCAAGGCTTGTTTAAATTTACGCTGTAGCGGTGTAGGATTATGTACCTTGGATGTTTCTTCCACTGGCCTCAGTTGTAGATGATCTGACCGTAGCGAACCTTGTAACGTTTGACCGTCATTTTGTCCTACCAGTGCAGCAGATGGAGTAGATGCCTGAAAATGAAAAAAGATTGTATTAAGTTTACGTTCAAGGGAGGAGAGGGAGGGAAGTAGCGACTTACCATTTTAGATGGATAATAGAATAGGGAACTAGAGAGAGAGAAAATGTGCGTCCGTCAATCGCGTGATTCAACGATGGAATGATTCTCACTGTGGAAGGCTCGCTATTTATAAAGAAATGCTTGATTCTCATTGGATGATGATCCTCATTGGACAATAACATCAAGCTGATTCCAAATCTGGCCTCCGTTTACCCATCCGAGCCTTCGTTTTGGTGCTACAGCCCAAAACGTCCCAAATTCTAACTCTGTCGTTTTTCGCCAATGTCCCAAAATCTTAAATGACGTCTCACATCTAAACGAAGACAGATAGGAACAAGCCGATTCTTTCCGTGAATTTGTCTCACTCTTAGCTTTCAAACGAGCTATCGCACGACAAAATCCGTCCACTGGAAGCCAAAATCGAAGCACGCTGTCCAGAGAGGGGGGGGAGGTCAGTGAAATTTGATGAAAAATGTTTTGGTGACGGTCCCAGGTCGAAATTCCACACTTTGGAAAATTTTCAAAATTTTACCCATACAAAGTCACTCTGACACTTAGGATTTTTTCAGGTGAGCGAGCTCCGACCTAAAATCTTATAACCGCTCTAACTTTTGAACGAAGACAGATAGGAACAAGCCGATTCTTTCACTGAATTTGTCTCACTCTTAGCTTTCAAACGAGCTATCGCACGACTAAATCCGTCCACTGGAAGCCAAAATCGAAGCAGGCTGTCCAGAGGGGGGGGGACGTCAGCCGAAAATTTTTTCTCTCCGATTGACTTGAAACTCACCATAGCGATGCAGAATTTCACGCTGAATCCGAATCTGACCTCCGTTTTCTCATCCGATGCTTCGTTTTGACGCTACACACCAAAACGTCCCAAATTCTAACTCTGTCGTTTTTCGAAAAATGTTGAACATTTTTTCTCACCGATTGCCTTGAAACTCACCATACCGATGCAGAATTTCACGCTGAATACGAATCCGACCTCCGTTTTCTCATCCGACCACTCCTTCCACTCGAAACAACCCATTTTACAACCCAACATTCAGCAGATTGCACGAAAAACATCACACACTATAGCCTCAAGACTAATCCTGGCGGTCGCCCAAGTCCACCACGACACTCTATCGTTCCAGAGGGGGGGGACGTCAGCGAACAGTTTGTGAACCCACCTGGTCGGCACACCACGACAGACTACAACCTCTGTCGTTCCAGAGGGGGGGGACTCAGACCCGAAGCACCACGGCGGCCGACCACGACACTCTGCCGTTCCAGAGGGGGGGGGACGTCAGCGATGGCGGCCATCTTGCGCTATCTGGTGTTCGCCGTTTTCTTACTACTTACATTATTTAACTTTTCATCTTCCTCACAAATTTTGCAATCCCACGATTCATTGCCAGCTTGCTCATCTTTTCTACAATTAAGCTTGCCCTAGTAGCCCAGCCATGGACACAGAATCCATGATCGATGATTCCAATAAATCCATGGAAAATTCAAAATTGAAAATCATTGTTGGTAAGCATGTTTAATGATTGGAAAGCTTATATGCATTGTCAAAATACATCGATTATCATTATTGAACCAAAAATACGCAATTACAATATCTTAAAAACTTGCATTGATGATTCATGAATAAATCCCGGTTTAACATTGATGACAAATTCGCATTGATAAAATAAAGATTATTCTTTTCAATTCTCACAGTATTCCCGGGTTGAAAAAACCGAGATAATTTATCTAATATATGACTGATGGTGACAAATTTTACAAATATTAGATAATTGTTTTATAAAACAATCAAATACTGCATATTTGATATTTTTTAATAATTTTTGATACATCTTTGACTATCATTTGACAAATATTATCATAATCACCTAAATGTTCATATCTGAAACATTTTACAAATATTTATAAATTAATTTGTCGATGTAACAAAAATATTCCTGCATATTTATGTAATTGTTAGCATTAAACAGTGCAGTAAGCGGACTTCTGAAATCATCTGTTTAGCTACATGATAACAATGTTTACGTCAAATGATTGAAAATCACAACTTTTTATCACTAGCCAGCAGCTGGTGTCAAAACGGAACCGAATCTCCAAGACAAACACGTGAACAATGGAATTGAACTTGAACAGTGTAACTTGCACTAGCGAAGTCGATGAACATGCAGTTTGATTTCACAGACAAGCACAATAGCAGCACCCATATTCCCCATACTTCATTAATAATTGCAGCTCTGCATTAATATGAGCGTTTGTTTCTTCCTTGCATGCCTTCAGTCGAGGACTTCTGTATAATACGACCGAGTGACGTCATAACAACATCAATCTTGTCTTACACGTAGGATCATTGCTTTATAGAGTGACTCACGCATAGAGTGCGCGTGTCCTCGACGTCTTTGGTGCGCATTGACTTACTTTGCGTTTCTTTTAACAATGCGTGACCTTACTGTCTGGCCATACTGCTGCGCTCGTTTCGATGTGCGCTCCTCAGTCGAACTGAAGGGCTGTGAATTGTAAAGCTTTCACTGGATGTGTCAATGACTTTTCATGCTGATTCTTTTCAGTGGCAAAATATGATTTCGTGAAACTTCTGCGAATTAAACGAAATATGATAGAAGATGTGTGAATCGAATACCTGTGTGACTCAATTTCTGCCGATTCTCTCAAGTATACGTGCGGATGCCACGTAAAAGTGCGGATACCAGCGGAGGCCACGTAAAAGGTGAGACGATCACTCATGCTACAAACCAAGCTATTATTCCATGAAGTGTGAGTTAAATTGTATTTTAGCCGTAAGCGTACAACATTTTCATGGTCTCCTTTTTGAAATAATGTGCTTGAGATTGAAAAAAATCGAACATTTTTTTCTAGACCTACCGGTGTTAAATTTTTTGATTTAAAAACAATGAATACATGTATTTTTCTGAAATTCAATAGGAAAGTTCAAGCGTCGTTTCGCTTTCAGCGTGATCGTTTTTATATCCAAGATCAATGTATCGGTATATAGTCGCACGTATAATTATAATTAAATTTTCATTACTGAGACTACTGTGAAGTACGCATGTACACTTAGAAACAGCTGCATTCTTAATAATTTTTTGACTTGTGTTGTGCATGCAATATATCATTATAATTATGTGTGCACCCATTTGCATATTATATTTCCTACAAATTGTCAAATTGAATGTATTTTGAATCAGCCGCTGGTATGCGGATTGTGCCATATGTAAGTCTTTATGTAAATTGAGTGCAAATCTATGTTTGTTTATGATAATTAGTCCCATCATGTGCTCAAAAATATGTTTCAGTGTCAAAGCCGAGGACTATCTGAAACTGCCTATAGAACATGTAAATCTTTTAATGATGTGATGTTAAATGTTGCTTTTTTTACAAGAATGATGTGAATAATCACAAAGTATGCCTTCGGAAGATGCTTTGCAAACTTGCGTTTTATTTGCATACAAATCAATATCTTTATTTTGTATTTCAGGCATGAATCGTTATCCTAGGAATCAATGCTGAAAATACGAATGGATTTAGACAAGTCAATTCAATGAGTCCGACCATATGGCAAGGGAGAAACTTTTGATCACTCTATAGGCCTGCACTGTTTATCAGAGGTGAGTTGCTTGAGAATTAATTTCTTGCACATTTTTGTAACTGTCTCCGAATGTTATGGTTTTGCAGTGATGTTATAATGAACTGCTAATCCTTGGAACATTTCGTGGCAGTATGACGTTGAACAACAATGTCTTTACATTATATTTAAATGTTAAATGCTAGCATTGTTCAGAAATGGTAAACGAATAAAACTACTTTAAACTGCAATTAGTAGTTTTATAATGTGAATTGGAAGTGGTAAGGTTGAAAAGTGCGTAATTTATTTGATAGTTTGGATAAATGGCTAAAAAGCAAAATCACTAATTTGATAACTTCGAAAAAAATGAGAGTCACCAGCATTAATTTCATAAATATTTGACACATATAGTGACTAATTTGGCAAGATTTTCATAGAAATGAGAAACATCTGATTATTTTGATAAATTTGATAGATGTTAGATAGATTTTAGACAAAAAACAGTCAAATACTTGGTTAATTTTCATCATGGGCTTACATAACATTAAATTATCTCGGTTTTTTCAACCCGGGATAGCTCTATGTTTAAGGAAGGAATGAAGAACTTCCCAATTTAGCTTTATTGAAAATTATGTAAATGCTTTCGCAACGTTAATTTCTGATGATTAAATCAACGTATCATCGTCGACAAACGATCGTTTATATGTACACTGAGTACAAACGTTGCATAAAAGTTAGCCCCCTGTAGTGATGAAAATTTTCCGGAAAATTTAGAAAATTCTAATTTTTTGTGATAGGCCCTATGCTTTGACCGCTTCTACAGCCGAGGCAGCTACACACCAATAGCATGGGTCTAAAAGTGGTGATCTTGATCATCATTTTGATTAAACCGATTTTGAAAAATGAAAAAATTTGAATTTTTGTGACATAATGTTTACGTTTTCTATCACAGCCGATCGAGGCATGCATAGACACATCAATAGAATTGTTCCAAAACTCTTGATTTCATCATATCATTTCGATTAAAGCAATCGTGGCAATAGGAATCCCGTCCGCGGATTTTTTAGCATTCCTTTGCCACCAGCAGTGGCTTGTGGCAGTTGGCATTTTTAATATTATAACACAGACATCTTTTGGGACAACGTGATTTTTTTCTTTACGATAGGGGTATCATTTCATGCATTGTGAAAGATCTGGAGCAAAAAGAATGCACTTTATTTGGGAGCTTGTTTATGGCTTAAAAGTTAAGCTTTATCATGCAGCCTTAGTAGTAAGTAAAACTCCACTTCTGGACCGCGCAAGATGGCCGCCGTCGCTGACGTCCCCCCCCTCTGAAACGGCAGAGTGTCGTGGTCGGCCGCCGTGGTGCTTTGAGTCTGACGTCCACCCCCCTCTGGAACGACAGAGTGTCGTGGTGTATCGGCCAAGTGCGTCCGCCAGGTTCGCTGACGTCCCCCCCCTCTGGTCGACCGGCGTATAGCGCGCGGTGATGTGCTGTCGAGGTTGGCGTGGTGTGGCGGCCAGGTTGGCGTGGTGTGCCGGCCAGGTTGGGAGGGTGGACTGTCGTAGCTCACCTGAAAAAATCCTAAGTGTCAGAGTGGCTTTGTATGGGTAAAATTTTGAAAATTTTCCAAAGTGTGTCATTTCGACCTGGGACCGTCACCAAAACATTTTTCATCAAATTTCTCTGAACGAGGGGGGAGGTCCGTGAAATTTGATGAAAAATGTTTTGGTAAAGGTCCCAGGTCGAAATTCGGAAGTTTTAAATTTTTTAAATTTTCACCACACTGGAGCTCTCACACTTAGGATTTTTTTCACTTGTGGCATGTTACATGGACATGTGCTGACGGACCAACTTCCCGTGGTCATATGAGAATGATATGATAGAGATATCTCTATCATATGATAGAGAATGATGAGACGAATCGTTTGCAACAAACCGCATGTCGCTACGATGAATACTTTTGGAGATAGAGCTATTTTAAGTTTTCTTCCGAGCATATATAAACCCCCGACAACGTAAGTCTGATCACTTCATCGAAAGACGAGGTAAGCGACGGTCGTCGCTCTGAGCTCCCGATATCGGGTGTTTCAAAGGACTCTATCTTTTGAAGTAGGCAAGCTATCTTCTTACTTCAAAGTTTGTATGATAGAGTTTGATAGTGTCTTTACTACTGATAAAATTTTTTAAAAGTAGTATGAGTAGTAAAATGCGGAATTTTTTAAAAATTCTTAATTTTCAGTTTTTTCAAAGTTTTAACATGTAGACTAAGGTTTTCAAGTATGCTGAGTTCAAATCTGCTATCAGATTTGAAATTTAACTCAGTCTAAGGCAGCTTTGAGGGGTTAGATCCCAGCTACTGATCACTACCTTTGAATCGGCGTTGCTGTTACCACTTCGGGGCAGTGACAATGATGTCTTCAGCTGTAAAGAGCGGGTATCGGGGAAGATCTCTCACTTCCCTAGTGATCAGTACAAGGCCTTCGGGCTGTCGACGGGATCGAGTGCCACTCACTACACTCAAATCTATCATTCCTCACTAAGTGTTGATATTATGTTGAATGTTGACTAAGTTGAATGTTGAATGTTGAATAAGTGTTGAATGATGACATTATGTTTTAGGCCGTATGCTACATTCAAATCTGCTATCAGATTTGAAATTTAACTCAGTCTAAGGCAGCTTTGAGGGGTTAGATCCCAGCTACTGATCACTACCTTTGACTCGGCGTTGCTGTTACCACTTCGGGGCAGTGACAATGATGTCTTCAGCTGTAAATAGCGGGTATCGGGGAAGATCTCTCACTTCCCTAGTGATCAGTACAAGGCCTTCGGGCTGTCGACGGGATCGAGTGCCACTCACTACACTCAAATCTATCATTCCTCACTAAGTGTTATGCTTTAGTCTGTATACTACATGATTCCAAACTTATACAAATTTCATTATCTTACAGTTAACGATAAAATCGCAGCCATGGTCAACAATGACAAAAATAAGAAATTCCACATTAAAATGTGTGTATGCGGCTGAATTAACCGCCGAGACGGTCTCAAGGACCACATCAAGAAGGCAGGGGCCGACCACATGGTTATCCTGAGTAGGGTTGCCTGTGTGAAGTGCAGGGTGCTGTTGGTTGTTGGGCAGGAGGCCGAGTTTTATTTGAGGCATGGTGAGTGCACAGGAGGGTTGGTGACCGATTTGAGATTTGTGGAGTTGATGAATGCTGAGAAGGAGCGAATGTTGGGGAAAGAGGCCAAGAATGTTGTTGAGAATGCTAGTGGGAATGTTGTTGAGAATGCTAGTGGGAATGTTGTTGAGAATGCTAGTGGGAATGCTGTGGAGAATGAGGTAGAGAATGCTGTGGCCGGTTTGAAGGCTGACAAGTGGCGGAAGAGAGTGTTTGAGAGTGATGAGGATGATGTGGATTTGGATAGGGAGCGAGTGAGGAAGCGTGTGAGGAAGTTGAGCTCTTCGTCGTCGGAGGTATCCGATATTGTCATTACCGACCCCCCGCAGAGCTCATCTTCCCCAATAGTGAAGGGTGGTGGGGTACGGAAGCAGTCGGCGCGGTGGGATGAGGACATGGAAAAGAAGCATGTGTCGCAGCAAGCGGCACATGCTTTGTTGGTTGATCGGTACGAAAGTTTGAAGAAGGTGAATGAGAGAACGTTGAGTGAGTTGAGTGAGTTGAGTGAGCTGAAAATGAAGGAGGTGAAATGTAAGGAGGTGGCAGATGAGAATATCCGTATGAGGCGTGTTGTGAAAGAGTTGAAGGAGAATGTGCGAGTGTTGGAAGACAAGAATGATGAGCGAGAGAAGAGGACGAGTGCTGCAGGGAGGAGAATGGGAGAGGCAGAGTCGAAGTATGAGGAGTTGATGAAGGAGATGAGTGTATTGAGAGCGAGGAATGCTGAGTTGGAGAGGAGTGTGAGTAGGCAGGGTGATGAGAGAGAGTCGTTTGCGAAGTTGGAGCGCATGAGGAATGAGTGGAATCGTGTGAATGAGGACAGAATGTTTGAGTTCCACATCCCTATTCGGGATAACCATCTGGACGGTCAAGTCCTCGTCAACCAAAGCCTAGACGAGAGTATAATCTGCTATAATGGTCATCCGACTAAGAAGTGCTTACATGCCACACTCAGAATGCGCGGCCATTTACAAAAATTTTCAGTCAGGAAGCCCGCGAGACTGCCTAAGGATGACTAACTTGGTAAGTGAAAAGCAAATAAGATAGTATATCCTATTCTAATACATATCATTTTCATTGCAGATCTTTGCCTGCCTTCACCACCCCATCACGACACTCCCGAGAACGAACCATCGGCTCTCTTAAGGGCCACCTAGGGGCAAGACATGATAGAACCTCCACGCGGTTTACCCTGGGCAGTCTTCGGACTGGCGAATACTATCATTAAGTTGAATCTGCTATCAGTCAACTTGAACGTTGCGTCGCGTTAGAGGGGTATATAAACCACTGCCTCTCATTTCATTTCATTTCAATCATGCAGACGCCGAACAGTCAAGTCAGCTCTCCTCGCGGACCGCAGTTAAGGCCGCGAAATTTATTTGAGGAGTTTGTCAGGCTAGAGGAGCAAGACAGAGTCCACAATAATCTTGCTCGGATTGGCAATCCGATGACAGCAACTGTTGTCAATCCAACGGAATGGCGCTACATTCCACTTTTTAGCCATGTGCCAGTTATTGTGGAAGTCGCCACTGCTACCAAAGAGAGAGTCAAAGACTCTCTCAGCAGAATTGGTAGGGTGTAAGATGACGTTACTCCCGAGAACGAACCACCGGCTCTCTTAAGGGCCACCATGGGGCAAGATCTGATAGAACCTCCTCGCGGTTTGCCCTGGGCAGTCTTCGGACTGACGAATACTATCATTAAGTTGAATCTGCTATCAGTCAACTTGAACGTTGCAAATGAAGTTCGGTGTAATACTTCCTTTCGACGGGCGTTCCTGTAAAGGGCGGCGGTGAAACCCGTAGCTATGTATATCGCAAGGGACATTCGGCAATGGTCAATCTTGTTAAACCTCTCTGCGTCATGTTTGCAAGTGATTGCCTCTGTCTCAACGTAGTATGCATTCGCGTCAGGGCGACATTTAGCCAACTGTCGAAGGTTGCCTAAAACTTTCCATTGCATACGTTATGAGAACCATGAGTTCTACCTGTTTCTATCAATGAGACGAATTGATGAATGGAATGAAATGGGAGGACACTCACGCGCCACACGCAACATAACACACTTCTCTCTTCCGTAGTCTAACTAGCTCTTTACACATGGATCGCAGTCGATTGCTATCCCTGTATCATGTAAGCTATCTAAATTTTATTTAACACTATTTCATCTACCATTTCAAGAGTTTACAAGTTAGAAATTAAGTTTCAATGGTGTATACGTTAGAAATAAAGTTTTAGCTGTTTGTATATCAAAATAAAGTTTCAAGAGTTTACAAGTTAGAAATAAAGTTTCAATAGTGTATGCGTTAGAAATAAAGTTTTAGCTGTTTGTATATCAAAATAAAGTTTCAAGAGTTTACAAGTTAGAAATAAAGTTTCAATAGTGTATATGTTAGAAATAAAGGTGTAACTGTTTGTAAAAATAAGATCGCAAGATTTACTAGTTTACAAGTTAGACTAAGTGTAAATTAAAAATAAAATTATAACTGTTCACGAGTTAAGGCGTTGATGCAACTATGAACAATTAATAAGCTGAAAAGTTTTAGATTCACTTTAACATTACCATATGTTTACAGATAGAAATGTATCACAGCAAAGCTACTTCATGAGTTATTTTGCCAGGAGTGTATCATCTCAAACTTTTGTTCCGACTGTGGAGCATTGATTTCCATGATGAAGATTTAAATAGTTAGATTCGATGACGAACAAGATTTACTAGTTTACAAGTTGGACAAAGCGCTCTACTATTTGTAAATGAAAGATATCATTTCAACAGTTTACCAGTTAGAAATAAAGTTTCAACAGTCTACAAGTTAAAAATAAAGTTTCAACCGTTTACAAGTTAAAAATGAAGTTTCAATAGTGTGTATGTTAAGAATAAAGTTTTATCTGTTTATATGTTAGAAATAAAAATGAAGGTTCACCAGTTTACAAGTTAAGAATAAAGTTTTATCTGCTTGTATGTCAGAAATGAAATAAAGTTTCACCAGTTTAAGAGTTAAAAATAAAGTTTCAATAGTTTGCAAGTTAAAACTAATGTTTCAATAGTGCATATGTTAAGAATAAAGTTTTATCTGTTTGTATGTTAGAAATAAAATGAAGATTCACCAGTTGGCAAGTTAAGAATAAAGTTTCAATAGTGTGTATGTTAAGAATAAAGTTCTATTTGTTTATATGTTAGAAATAGAATGAAGTTTCACCAGTGTACAAGTTAAGAATAAAGCTCTATCTGTTTGTATGTTAGAAATAAAGTTCTATCTGTTTATATGTTAGAAATAGAATGAAGTTTCACCAGTTTACAGGTTAAGAATAAAGTTCTATCTGTCTATATGTTAGAAATAAAATGAAGTTTCATCAGTTTACAAGTTAAGAATAAAGTTTCAATAGTGGGTATGTTAAGAATAAAGTTCTATTTGTTTATATGTTAGAAATAGAATTAAGTTTCACCAGTTTACAAGTTACGAATAAAGTTCTATCTGTTTAAGTTTACAAGTTAAGAATAAAGTTCTATCTGTTTGTATGTTAGAAATGAAACAAAGTTTCAACCGTTTACAAGATAAAAATAAAGTTTCAATAGTTTACAAGGTAAGAATAAAGTTTCAATAGTGTGCATGTTCAGAATAAAGTTTTATCTGTTTATATGTTAGAAATAGAATGAAGTTTCACCAGTTTACAAGTTAAGAATAAAGTTCTATCTGTTTATATGTTAGAAATAAAATAAAGTTTCAATAGTTTACAAGGTAAGAATAAAGTTTCAATAGTGTGCATGTTCAGAATAAAGTTTTATCTGTTTATATTTTAGAAATAGAATGAAGTTTCACCAGTTTACAAGTTAAGAATAAAGTTCTATCTGTTTATATGTTAGAAATAAAATAAAGTTTCATCAGTTTACAAGTTGAGAATAAAGTTCTATCTGCTTGTATGTTAGAAATAAAACAAAATTTCAACCGTTAACAAGTTAAAAATCAAGTTTCAACAGTTAGCAAGTTAAAACTAATGTTTCACCAGTTGACAAGTTAAGAATAAAGTTCTATCTGTTTGTATGATAGAAATAAAACAAAGTTTCAACCGTTTACAAGTTAAAAATAAAGTTTCAATAGTTTACAAGTTAAGAATGAAGTTTCAATAGTGTACATGTTCAGAATAAAATTCTATCTGTTTATATGTTAGAAATAGAATGAAGTTTCACCAGTTTACAAGTTAAGAATAAAGTTCTATCTGTTTATATGTTAGAAATAAAATGAAGCTTCACCAGTTTACAAGTAAAGAATAAAGTTTTATCTGCTTGTATGTCAGAAATGAAATAAAGTTTCACCAGTTGAAAAGCGAAGAATAAAGTTTCAATAATGTGTACGTTAGAAACAAAGTTTCAACCGTTTACAAGTCAAAAATAAAGTTTCAATAGTTTACAAGTTAAGAATAAAGTTTCAATAGTGTATATGTTAAGAATAAAGTTTTATCTGTTCGTATGTTAGCAATAGAATGAAGTTTCACCAGTTGGCAAGTTAAGAATAAAGTTCTATCTGTTTGTATGTTAGAAATAAAACAAAGTTTCAACCGTTTACAAGTTAGAAATAAAGTTTCAATAGTGTGTATGGTAAGAATAAAGTTCTATCTGTTTATATGTTAGAAATAAAAATGAAGGTTCAATAGTTTACAAGTAAAGAATAAAGTTTTATCTGCTTGTATGTCAGAAATGAAATAAAGTTTCACCAGTTGAAAAGCGAAGAATAAAGTTTCAATAATGTGTACGTTAGAAACAAAGTTTCAACCGTTTACAAGTCAAAAATAAAGTTTCAATAGTTTACAAGTTAAGAATAAAGTTTCAATACTGTATATGTTAAGAATAAAGTTTTATTTGTTCTTATGTTAGCAATAGAATGAAGTTTCACCAGTTGGCAAGTTAAGAATAAAGTTCTATCTGTTTGTATGTTAGAAATAAAACAAAGTTTCAACCGTTTACAAGTTAGAAATAAAGTTTCAATAGTGTGTATGGTAAGAATAAAGTTCTATCTGTTTATATGTTAGAAATAAAATGAAGGTTCAATAGTTTACAAGTAAAGAATAAAGTTTTATCTTCTTGTATGTCAGAAATAAAACAAAGTTTCAACCGTTAACAAGTTAAAAATAAAGTTTCAATAGTTTGCAAGTTGAAACTAATGTTTCAATAGTGCGTATATTAAGAATAAAGTTTTATCTGTTTGTATGTTAGAAATAGAATGAAGCTTCACCAGTTTACAATTTAAGAATAAAGTTTTATTTGCTGGTATGTCAGAAATGAAATAAAGTTTCACCAGTTTAAAAGTTAAAAATAAAGTTTTAATAATGTGTACGTTAGAAACAAAGTTTCAACCGTCTACAAGTTAAAAATAAAGTTTCAATAGTTTACAAGTTAAGAATAAAGTTTCAATAGTGTGCATGTTAAGAATAAAGTTTTATCCGTTTGTATGTTAGAAATAGAATGAAGTTTCACCAGTTGGCAAGTTAAGAATAAAGTTCTATCTGTTTGTATGTTAGAAATAAAAAAAAGTTTCAACCGTTTACAAGTGAAGAATAAAGTTTCAATAGTTTGCAAGTTAAAACTAATGTTTCAATAGTGCGTATGTTAAGAATAAAGTTTTATCTGTTTGTTCGTTGGAAATAAGATGAAGCTTCACCAGTTTACAAGTTAAGAATAAAGTTTTATCAGCTTGTATGCTAGAAATAAAATGAAGTTTCACCAGTTTACAAATTAAAAATAAAGTTTTAATAGTGTGTTCGTTAGAAATATAGTTTCAACCGTTTACAAGTTAAGAATAAAGTTTCAATAGTGTGTATGTTAAGAATAAAGTTTTATCTGTTTGTAAAGTACGATCGTATGATTTACTAGTTTGCAAGTTAGACTCAGCATTCTACTAGTTGTAGATGAAAAATATCGTTTCAACAGTTTACAGATTAGAATAAAGTTTCAATAGTGTGCGCGTTAGAAATAAAGTTATGACTGTTTGTATGTGTGTGTGTGTGTGTTAGAAATAAAGTTTCAACCGTTTACAAGTTAAAAATAAAATTTTAACAGTGTGTACGTTAGGAATAAAGTTTTATCTGTTTTTAAGTTAGAAATAAAGTTTTAACTGCTCGTATGTTAGAAATAGAGGTATGACAGATTATATGCTAGAAAGAAAGGTATAACTGTTTGTAAGACAAGATCGTAAGATTTACTAGTTTGCAAGTTAGACTCAGCATTCTACTAGTTGCAAATGAAAAAATATCGTTTCAACAGTTTACAGATTAAAATAAAGTTTCAATAGTGTGTATGTCAAGTTCATTTGATTCTATCATGTCAGTACGACACACATTTGATTTACAAAACATGCTTTGAATACTCATACGATGAAGTTCTTACTTTCATTTATTTCTAACGTACACACAGTTGAAACTTTATTTTTAACTTGTAAACGGCTGAAACTTTATTTCTAACGCACAAAGCGCTTAAAACTTTATTTCCATGATACACACTATTGAAACTTTATTTTTCAGCTTGTAAACTGTTGAAACTTTGTTTTGCTTCTAACATATAAAAAGATAAAACTTTATTTCTAACATACACACTGTTAAAACTATATTTTTAACTTGTAAACGGTTGAAACTTTATTTCTAACACACACACACACATACAAACAGTAATAACTTTTTTTCTAACGCGCACACTATTGAAACTTTATTCTAATCTGTAAACTGTTGAAACGATATTTTTCATTTACAACTAGTAGAATGCTGAGTCTAACTTGCAAACTAGTAAATCCTACGATCGTACTTTACAAACAGATAAAACTTTATTCTTAACATACACACTATTGAAACTTTATTCTTAACTTGTAAACGGTTGAAACTTTATTTCTAACGTACACACTATTGAAACTTTATTTTTAATTTGTAAACTGGTGAAACTTCATTTTATTTCTAACATACAAGCTGATAAAACTTTATTCTTAACTTGTAAACTGGTGAAGCTTCATTTTATTTCTAACATACAAACAGATAGAACTTTATTCTTAACTTGCCAACTGGTGAAACTTCATTCTATTTCTAACATACAAACATTCTACAAACATTCTAACTTAACATGCACACTATTGAAACTTTATTCTTAACTTGTAAACTATTGAAACTTTATTTTTAACTTGTAGACGGTTGAAACTTTGTTTCTAACGTACACATTATTGAAACTTTATTTTTAACTTTTCAACTGGTGAAACATTATTTCATTTCTGACATGCAAGCAGATAAAACTTTATTCTTAACTTGTAACCTGGTGAAGCTTCATTTTATTTCTAACATACAAACAGATAAAACTTTTTTCTTAACATACGCACTATTGAAACATTAGTTTCAACTTGCAAACTATTGAAACTTTATTTTTAACTTGTTAACGGTTGAAACTGTGTTTTATTTCTAACATACAAACAGATAAAACTTTATTCTTAACTTGTAAACTATTGAAACTTTATTTTTAACTTGTAAACGGTTGAAACTTTGTTTCTAACGTACACATTATTGAAACTTTATTTTTTACTTTTAAACTGGTGAAACTTTATTTCATTTCTGACATACAAGAAGATAAAACTTTATTCTTAACTTGTAAACTATTGAACCTTCATTTTTATTTCTAACATATAAACAGATAGAACTTTATTCTTAACATACACACTATTGAAACTTTATTTCTAACTTGTAAACGGTATTGGTTCAAACTTTATTTCTAACGTACACATTATTGAAAATTTGTTTTTAACTTTTCAACTGGTGAAACTTTACTTCATTTCTGACATACAAGCAGATAAAACTTTATTCTTTAATTGTAAACTGGTGAAGCTTCATTTTATTTCTAACATACAAACAGATAAAACTTTATTCTTAACATACGCACTATTGAAACATTAGTTTTAACTTGCAAACTATTGAAACTTTATTTTTAACTTGTTAACGGTTGAAACTTTGTTTTATGTCTAACATACAAACAGATAGAACTTTATTCTTAACTTGCAAACTGATGAAGCTTCATTTTATTTCTAACATATAAACAGATAGAACTTTATTCTTAACTTGCAAACTGATGAAACTTCATTTTATTTCTAACATATAAACAGATAGAACTTTATTCTTAACTTGTAAACTTAAACAGATAGAACTTTATTCGTAACTTGTCAACTGGTGAAACTTCATTCTATTTCTAACATATAAACAAATAGAACTTTATTCTTAACATACACACTATTGAAACTTTATTCTTAACTTGTAAACTATTGAAACTTTATTCTTAACTTGTAAACTGATGAAACTTCATTTTATTTCTAACATATAAACAGATAGAACTATATTCTTAACTTGTAAACTGGTGAAACTTGATTCTATTTCTAACAAAAAAACAGATAGAACTTTATTTCTAACATACAAACAGATAGAACTTTATTCTTAACTTGTAAACTGGTGAAACTTCATTCTATTTCTAACATATAAACAGATAGAACTTTATTCTTAACATACACACTATTAAAACTTTATTCTTAACTTGTAAACTATTGAAACTTTATTCTTAACTTGTAAACGGTTGAAACTTCATTTTATTTCTATCATACAAAAAGATAAAACTTTATTCTTAACTTGCCAACTGGTGAACCTTCGTTTTTATTTCTAACATATAAACAGATAAAACTTTATTCTTAACATACACATTATTGAAACTTCATTTTTAACTTGTAAACGGTTGAAACTTTATTTTTAACTTGTAAACGGTTGAAACTTTATTTCTAACACACACACACACATACAAACAGTCATAACTTTATTTCTAACGCGCACACTATTGAAACTTTATTCTAATCTGTAAACTGTTGAAACGATATTTCCATTTACAACTAGTAGAATGCTGAGTCTAACTTGCAAACTAGTAAATCATACGATCGTACTTTACAAACAGATAAAACTTTATTCTTAACATACACACTATTGAAACTTTATTCTTAAATTGTAAACGGTTGAAACTTTATTTCTAACGTACACACTATTGAAACTTTATTTTTAATTTGTAAACTGGTGAAACTTCATTTTATTTCTGACATGCAAGCAGATAAAACTTTATTCTTAACTTGTAAACTGGTGAAGCTTCATTTTATTTCTAACATACAAACAGATAAAACTTTATTCTTAACATACGCACTATTGAAACATTATTTTTAACTTGCAAACTATTGAAACTTTATTTTTAACTTGTTAACGGTTGAAACTTTGTTTTTATTTCTAACATACAAACAGATAGAACTTTATTCTTAACTTGCCAACTGGTGAAACTTCATTCTATTTCTAACATACAAACAGATTCCATTCATGTCCATTATAATGGACACTTGGACTGAACATAGAATAGATTGTACATCGCGCTTCGAAAACAATATGTATATATGTTTGCCTTATCTCTGCTATTATAACGTATTATATATATAGAAGGTCATGGAGGTTGTATTGCTCTGCGATAGTGACCGATTTTCATTTGATATTATACCTTGATGCTGTATTACAACCTATATTACACCCTAAGATTACATGTACATGCATGTATATATATTTGCTGTTGATCGGATTGTAATTGTTATTTGTTTTTTTTCAGAGCGAACGCTGGCATTATTGGAGACCTCCGATATATCTGATCTCTCGGATGAAGATGTGTCTGACTTAGAAGAGGAAATGGATAATTCTATATCGGATGAATCTATAGACTCATTATCTTCTGAAGATGAGCTGGAGCCATCTACCACTTCTGGCTGGTACAAATCAGATTTCATTCCGAAATACACGTTTTTATCCATGGGATCACACGTACAGACTTCAGATCAACCTAGTGATAAAAATCCGGCGGATTACTTTAGGGACTACTTTTCAAATGATTTTGCTGATAAGATTGCTCATGCGACTAATCAGCACGCACTTCAAATTGGAAATACTTTTACACCAACAAATGGTGACGAGATAAAACGTTTTTTAGGTTCGTCATTTATCATGTCTATATGTGGCTATCCACGTTTACGGATGTACTACGAACGCAAGTATAAGACTCAGTTCAATGTTTTGTCTAGAGACAGAATGTATAAATTAAGGACCGCACTTCATTTTGTCGATGATTTGGCTGTTTCTTCTGATGCCAAGCAAATGAATAAGTTTTGGAAGGTAACCCCAATCATCATCAATTTCAAAACTGCTGCCTTCAACACCACTCCGGAGAGCAATCTCTCAGTAGATGAACAGATGATCAGCTTCGAAGGTCGCTCTCAGATGAAGCAATACATCCCTGGTAAGCCTCATCCTTGGGGCCTCAAAAACTTTGTCTTATGCTCTCCATCTGGCTTGGTTCATGATTTCATTTTATACCAAGGGAGCACAACTTTCCATCGAACAATACCATCACTTGGTATTGGAGGTAATGTGGTCATGCTGATGACGAGAGATTTGAATCCTGAAAGGCATCATTCTCTCTATTTCGACAGATTTTTTACGTCAGTGAAATTGTTGGAAATGCTTGGTGAAAAGGGATGTCATGGTACAGGCACATGTCGCCTCAATCGAATTCCAGTTGAGGCTCGCCATTTGCTCAAATCGGATAGAGACATGAATAGGGAGCCTCGCGGTGGGAATGACCGAGTTTCTCGGTCAGATGGTGTCTTGTCATTTACGAAATGGTGCGACAAGAGAACTATAGTTCTCGCTTCTACAATACACTCGGTCGAACCAACTGACATTGTAAGGCGATGGAATAAAACCAGAAAAGTATTCACCGATGTCAGCAGGCCTAATGTCGTTGCCCAGTACAATAGGTCAATGGGAGGAGTCGACATGTGCGATCGCATGTTGTCGTACTATCGATGCAAAATCCGAACCAGGAAATGGCCGATCCGATTATTTTTCCACTTTATGGATTGGTCAGTGGTCAATGCATTTCTGCAATACAAACTTGATTGTAAAAATTCTGATCTGAATTATGATCTTCTAACATTCAAGCAATATATTGCAGAGACTCTCCTATCTGCAGGGAACAAACCTGTTTTTCTCACTGATATAAGAAGTACGACTCCTATTCCTGAAAGAGCTTCGCGTCGTACAACGCATTTGCCTGTCGCTCTTAGTCTTCCTCAAGGTAGTTTTATGAGATGCCGAAATCCAGGTTGCAAGAAAAAAACACATACTAAATGTACAACTTGTAATTTGTTCTTATGTGTAAAACCCAACTCTAACTGCTTCAAAGAATTTCATCCAGAATAACAAAAGTACATTTTGAAATCGAAAGTACTGAGACTAGATAGCTAGAAAAGAACAACATACTTGAAATAGACATCATTATACGATTTGTGATTTGTTTTTATAAATCATACCGAGCTCTGGCTTCTTCAAAGAATTTTATACGGAGTAAAAGTACTTTTTGGAATATTCAATTGTTTTCATATAATATTTTATGTATTGGCTACATATATTGAATAGTAAAGATCATTATATAGTGTATACTACAGAAAAATAAATGATAGTTAATTCAGCTACTTACTGGTTTTGCAATCATTACAAGCATAGGTGAGATTGTCGAGATTTTTCATTGTTTTACATATCCTCTTCAGTCCATCTGTCCATTATAATGGACACTCTATATCTATGTTATCAAATTACATATATAAATAGAACAACATTTAGAACTCTTTATAGACATTAGAAAAAACAATTGCACACAAAAAATGTATATTTGATATTTTAAACAGCTTTGGGACTGAGGAGGTTAACTTGTAAACTATTGAAACTTTATTTTTAACTTGTAGACGCTTGAAACTTTGTTTCTAACGTACACATTATTGAAACTTTATTTTTAACTTTTCAACTGGTGAAACTTTATTTTATTTCTGACATGCAAGCAGATAAAACTTTATTCTTAACTTGTAACCTGGTGAAGCTTCATTTTATTTCTAACATACAAACAGATAAAACTTTATTCTTAACATACGCACTATTGAAACATTAGTTTCAACTTGCAAACTATTGAAACTTTATTTTTAACTTGTTAATGGTTGAAACTTCATTTTATTTCTAACATATAAACAGATAAAACTTTATTCTTAACTTGTAAACTATTGAAACTTTATTTTTAACTTGTAAACGGTTGAAACTTTGTTTCTAACGTACACATTATTGAAACTTTATTTTTAACTTTTAAACTGGTGAAACTTTATTTCATTTCTGACATACAAGAAGATAAAACTTTATTCTTAACTTGTAAACTATTTAACCTTCATTTTTATTTCTAACGTATAAACAGATAGAACTTTATTCTTAACATACACACTATTGAAACTTTATTTTTAACTTGTAAACGGTATTGGTTCAAACTTTATTTCTAACGTACACATTATTGAAAATTTGTTTTTAACTTTTCAACTGGTGAAACTTTATTTCATTTCTGACATACAAGCAGATAAAACTTTATTCTTTAATTGTAAACTGGTGAAGCTTCATTTTATTTCTAACATACAAACAGATAAAACTTTATTCTGAACATGCACACTATTGAAACTTTATTCTTAACTTGTAAACTATTGAAACTTTATTTTTAACTTGTAAACGGTTGAAACTTTGTTTTATTTCTAACATACAAACAGATAGAACTTTATTCTTAACTTGTAAAATTAAACAGATAGAAGTTTATTCGTAACTTGTCAACTGGTGAAATTTCATTCTATTTCTAACATATAAACAAATAGAACTTTATTCTTAACATACACACTATTGAAACTTTATTCTTAACTTGTAAACTATTGAAACTTTATTCTTAACTTGTAAACTGATGAAACTTCATTTTATTTCTAACATATAAACAGATAGAACTATATTCTTAACTTGTAAACTGGTGAAAATTGATTCTATTTCTAACATATAAACAGATAGAACTTTATTTCTAACATACAAACAGATAGAACTTTATTCTTAACTTGTAAACTGGTGAAACTTCATTCTATTTCTAACATATAAACAGATAGAACTTTATTCTTAACATACACACTATTGAAACTTTATTCTTAACTTGTAAACTATTGAAACTTTATTCTTAACTTGTAAACGGTTGAAACTTCATTTTATTTCGATCATACAAACAGATAAAACTTTATTCTTAACTTGCCAACTGGTGAACCTTTGTTTTTATTTCTAACATATAAACAGATAAAACTTTATTCTTAACATACACACTATTGAAACTTCATTTTTAACTTGTAAACGGTTGAAACTTTATTTTTAACTTGTTGACTGTTGAAACTTTATTTCTAACTGGTAAACTGGTGAAATGATATCTTTCATTTACAAATAGTAGAACGCTTTGTCCAACTTGTAAACTAGTAAATCTTGTTCATCATCGAATCTAACTATTTAAATCTTCATCATGGAAATCAATGCTCCACAGTCGGAACAAAAGTTTGAGATGATACACTCCTGGCAAAATAACTCATGAAGTAGCTTTGCTGTGATACATTTCTATCTGTAAACATATGGTAATGTTAAAGTGAATCTAAAACTTTTCAGCTTATTAATTGTTCATAGTTGCATCAACGCCTTAACTCGTGAACAGTTATAATTTTATTTTTAATTTACACTTAGTCTAACTTGTAAACTAGTAAATCTTGCGATCTTATTTTTACAAACAGTTACACCTTTATTTCTAACATATACACTATTGAAACTTTATTTCTAACTTGTAAACTCTTGAAACTTTATTTTGATATACAAACAGCTAAAACTTTATTTCTAACGCATACACTATTGAAACTTTATTTCTAACTTGTAAACTCTTGAAACTTTATTTTGATATACAAACAGCTAAAACTTTATTTCTAACGTATACACCATTGAAACTTAATTTCTAACTTGTAAACTCTTGAAATGGTAGATGAAATAGTGTTAAATAAAATTTAGATAGCTTACATGATACAGGGATAGCAATCGACTGCGATCCATGTGTAAAGAGCTAGTTAGACTACGGAAGAGAGAAGTGTGTTATGTTGCGTGTGGCGCGTGAGTGTCCTCCCATTTCATTCCATTCATCAATTCGTCTCATTGATAGAAACAGGTAGAACTCATGGTTCTCATAACGCATGCAATGGAAAGTTTTAGGCAACCTTCGACAGTTGGCTAAATGTCGCCCTGACGCGAATGCATACTACGTTGAGACAGAGGCAATCACTTGCAAACATGACGCAGAGAGGTTTAACAAGATTGACCATTGCCGAATGTCCCTTGCGATATACATAGCTACGGGTTTCACCGCCGCCCTTTACAGGAACGCCCGTCGAAAGGAAGTATTACACCGAACTTCAATTCCAACGTTCAAGTTGACTGATAGCAGATTCAACTTAATGACAGTA
This sequence comes from Prostheceraeus crozeri, assembly GCA_907163375.1. Taxonomy (NCBI): domain Eukaryota; kingdom Metazoa; phylum Platyhelminthes; order Polycladida; family Euryleptidae; genus Prostheceraeus; species Prostheceraeus crozeri. The sequence continues at coordinate 83,310 of CAJQUW010001119.1, read as the reverse complement.
TTCGCCAGTCCGAAGACTGCCCAGGGCAAACCGCGTGGAGGTTCTATCATGTCTTGCCCCTAGGTGGCCCTTAAGAGAGCCGATGGTTCGTTCTCGGGAGTGTCGTGATGGGGTGGTGAAGGCAGGCAAAGATCTGCAATGAAAATGATATGTATTAGAATAGGATATACTATCTTATTTGCTTTTCACTTACCAAGTTATTCATCCTTAGGCAGTCTCGCGGGCTTCCTGACTGAAAATTTTTGTAAATGGCCGCGCATTCTGAGTGTGGCATGTAAGCACTTCTTAGTCGGATGACCATTATAGCAGATTAGACTCTCGTCTAGGCTTTGGTTGACGAGGACTTGACCGTCCAGATGGTTATCCCGAATAGGGATGTGGAACTCAAGCATTCTGTCCTCATTCACACGATTCCACTCATTCCTCATGCGCTCCAACTTCGCAAACGACTCTCTCTCATCACCCTGCCTACTCACACTCCTCTCCAACTCAGCATTCCTCGCTCTCAATACACTCATCTCCTTCATCAACTCCTCATACTTCGACTCTGCCTCTCCCATTCTCCTCCCTGCAGCACTCGTCCTCTTCTCTCGCTCATCATTCTTGTCTTCCAACACTCGCACATTCTCCTTCAACTCTTTCACAACACGCCTCATACGGATATTCTCATCTGCCACCTCCTTACATTTCACCTCCTTCATTTTCAGCTCACTCAACTCACTCAACTCACTCAACGTTCTCTCATTCACCTTCTTCAAACTTTCGTACCGATCAACCAACAAAGCATGTGCCGCTTGCTGCGACACATGCTTCTTTTCCATGTCCTCATCCCACCGCGCCGACTGCTTCCGTACCCCACCACCCTTCACTATTGGGGAAGATGAGCTCTGCGGGGGGTCGGTAATGACAATATCGGATACCTCCGACGACGAAGAGCTCAACTTCCTCACACGCTTCCTGACTCGCTCCCTATCCAAATCCACATCATCCTCATCACTCTCAAACACTCTCTTCCGCCACTTGTCAGCCTTCAAACCGGCCACAGCATTCTCTACCTCATTCTCCACAGCATTCCCACTAGCATTCTCAACAACATTCCCACTAGCATTCTCAACAACATTCTTGGCCTCTTTCCCCAACATTCGCTCCTTCTCAGCATTCATCAACTCCACAAATCTCAAATCGGTCACCAACCCTCCTGTGCACTCACCATGCCTCAAATAAAACTCGGCCTCCTGCCCAACAACCAACAGCACCCTGCACTTCACACAGGCAACCCTACTCAGGATAACCATGTGGTCGGCCCCTGCCTTCTTGATGTGGTCCTTGAGACCGTCTCGGCGGTTAATTCGGCCGCATACACACATTTTAATGTGGAATTTCTTATTTTTGTCATTGTTGACCATGGCTGCGATTTTATCGTTAACTGTAAGATAATGAAATTTGTATAAGTTTGGAATCATGTAGTACAGTCATATTCCTAAAGCATTACACTTAGTCAGGAATGATAGATTTGAGTATAGTGAGTGGCACTCGATCCCGTCGACAGCCCGAAGGCCTTGTACTGATCACTAGGGAAGTGAGAGATCTTTCCGGATACCCGCTCTTTACAGCTGAAGACATCATTGTCACTGCCCCGAAGTGGTAACAGCAACGCCGAGTCAAAGGTAGTGATCAGTAGCTGGGATCTAACCCCTCAAAGCTGCCTTAGACTGAGTTAAATTTCAAATCTGATAGCAGATTTGAATGTAGCATACGGCCTAAAACATAATGTCATCATTCAACACTTATTCAACATTCAACATTCAACTTAGTCAACATTCAACATAATATCAACACTTAGTGAGGAATGATAGATTTGAGTGTAGTGAGTGGCACTCGATCCCGTCGACAGCCCGAAGGCCTTGTACTGATCACTAGGGAAGTGAGAGATCTTCCCCGATACCCGCTCTTTACAGCTGAAGACATCATTGTCACTGCCCCGAAGTGGTAACAGCAACGCCGAGTCAAAGGTAGTGATCAGTAGCTGGGATCTAACCCCTCAAAGCTGCCTTAGACATAGTTAAATTTCAAATCTGATAGCAGATTTGAACTCAGCATACTTGAAAACCTTAGTCTACATGTTAAAACTTTGAAAAAACTGAAAATTAAGAATTTTTAAAAAATTCCGCATTTTACTACTCATACTACTTTTAAAAAATTTTATCAGTAGTAAAGACACTATCAAACTCTATCATACAAACTTTGAAGTAACAAGATAGCTTGCCTACTTCAAAAGATAGAGTCCTTTGAAACACCCGATATCGGGAGCTCAGAGCGACGACCGTCGCTTACCTCGTCTTTCGATGAAGTGATCAGACTTACGTTGTCGGGGGTTTATATATGCTCGGAAGAAAACTTAAAATAGCTCTATCTCCGAAAGTATTCATCGTAGCGACATGCGGTTTGTTGCAAACGATTCGTCTGATCATTCTCTATCATATGACACCTAAACCATTCTCATATGACCACGGGAAGTTGGTCCGTCAGCACATGTCCATGTAACATGCCACAAGTGAAAAAATTCCTAAGTGTGAGAGAGCTCCAGTGTGGTGAAAATTCTAAAAAATTTAAAACTTCCGAATTTCGACCTGGGACCTTTACCAAAACATTTTTCATCAAATTTCACGGACCTCCCCCCTCGTTCAGAGAAATTTGATGAAAAATGTTTTGGTGACGGTCCCAGGTCGAAATGACACACTTTGGAAAATTTTCAAAATTTTACCCATACAAAGCCACTCTGACACTTAGGATTTTTTCAGGTGAGCTCCGACCTAAAATCTTAAATGGCGTCTCACACCTAAACGAAGACAGATATGAACAAGCCGTTTCTTTCACTGAATTTGTCTCACTCTTAGCTTTCAAACGAGCTATTGCACGACAAAATCCGTCCACTAGAAGCCAAGATCGAAGCGAGCTCTCCCGAGGGGGGGGGTCAGTGAAATTTGATGAAAAATGTTTTGGTGGCGGTCCCAGGTCGAAATTCCACACTTTGGAAAATTTTCAAAATTTTACCCATACAAAGCCACTCTGACACTTAGGATTTTTTCAGGTGAACGAGCTCCGACCTAAAATCTTGTAACAGCTCTAACTTTTGAACGGCTGGTCCGATTGACTCGCGGCAAAAATGGCGTCGAGCAGTTTTTTCTCCTCTTTCAAACGAGTAGCTGTAAGACAAAATCCGTCCACTAGAACCAAAGTTAGAAGATTGCTGTCGAAGGGGGGGGGAAGGTCCGTGAAATTTGATGAAAAATGTTTTGGTGAGGGTCCCAGGTCGAAATGCCACACTTTGGAAAATTTTCAAAATTTTACCCATACAAAGCCACTCTGACACTTAGGATTTTTTCAGGTGAGCTACGACAGTCCACCCTCCCAACCTGGCCGGCACACCACGCCAACCTGGCCGGCACACCACGCCAACCTCGATAGCACATCACCGCGCGCTATACGACGGTCGACCAGAGGGGGGGACGTCAGCGAACCTGGCGGACGCACTTGGCCGGTACACCACGACACTCTGTCGTTCCAGAGGGGGGGACGTCAGAATCAAAGCACCACGGCGGCCGACCACGACACTCTGCCGTTCCAGAGGGGGGGACGTCAGCGACGGCGGCCATCTTGCGCTATCCAGAAGTGGAGTTTTACTTACTACTACTAGCCTTGATTGCAATGATACAAATTCTCCATGTGTTGATGAACATGTGATGCACAGGCACACAGTCCAACACAGCATTATGCATGAGCGACCGTATATTGGAAGATAAGACTGTAAACTCGTGAGATATTTGGAAACTAAAGATATCTGTGATGAGTATAAGAAAATCTATATGATAGCTTCTAACTTCTGTGGTAATGTCCGATATCTTCGTGGAGGACAAACTACACATCTTCCATTTCGAGCTCAGATGGTTCAGATAGTTCCAAATCGATTTCAGATCTGTGAATTTCAGACTTTTCCAGATGAATTGGAGATTCTCCAGTTGAATCTAAGATCCTTTCAAAGTTGAGTTTCTGACAAATATCTGAAATTCAATTAGAGAAATCTGAAATCCATTTAATATCTGATATTCATTTGGAATGATCTGAAATAGGCATGGAGGGTGCAGTTGGTTCCAAAAGTTAACATGCAGGGATGATAGAGAAGTTTTCGGACTTTGAATGTTACATAGTCTTTTCAAACGACTGCAACAAGTCTCCAAAACAAAGGCAAAAAGGTCAATCACCGAAAAAAAGTTTCAAAATTTTCCGGAAAATTTTGAAAAAATTGGAAAATTTTCCATTTGCATCACTATCCCCCTGACGTTGAAACTACGGTAGTCGCGGAAGGCTTAAGAAACGTAGCGCTTCCGCCCTAACTTGTCGACAAATGAACGTTCGGATTTGGTTTGTCCTAGGCTCTTGAACGTTCAAGACCGAACAATATCCTTCCGTTCTCAAAACGTTCGTGTTCTGGGTGGGTACTGTCCTGTTTCATCTACCGCTTTATCTCTACTGCGTTGACAGCCATGTTGATATGCATTGAATTTTCGGAACTTAGCAATGTATGTCTTGCCCTGACGATGCGACCTACATGGTCTTGATATAATCCCTTGCTTTACATACAACAGGATTTCGAAGAGCTTCTCAAATTATCATCAGACATCCTACCGTGTTCTCAGTAGATATTCTGTATCTAACAAATGAAACGGAAGCGCTGAATTATTTATGAATTCTCAAATCTTCGGTTATTGATTAAGCCTATCTCTATAATACAGAGTGGATTACATTACAAACGACCGTGTCCTTAATCAGCTTTAAACTCGAACGTAATAATATCCTCCTATGTATAATTGTAATAAGGTGGGTGAGGTGAATAAGGCCCACCTAACAGACTTAGAGGTCTACAGTCTTGAATTTTTGATTAAATACTACGAATTCATATTCAAATTATCTATTTCTGGTGCAGTTGACATGTGTGAGAAGTTCATGTCGATTATTGCGAAACTTCCGGTGTACGAGCAAAAAGATGAAAAATCACCGAGTGGGCCTTATTATACCGACACGTGTAGGTAATGTTCATTCAAAAACATCGACTTTTATTGAAAAACAAAGGATGTTTTTAACACGAGGAAAAAATAACTATATGATGGTGAAGCCTTGTATTTGGTCATGTATTTGGTATTGTATAATCTCTCTCTTATATTATCAGTCATAAACACAGACTTTATAGGCCTACACTGGAACAGTCAGGACAAACAAATAGGAACTCATCTTCGTCACTTCCATGACTTAAACCAACACAATCTAATCAATTGTGTATACTCAATTAGTCATGCCATACACTGTCTCATAGGTCTACATTATTTAACTTTTCATCTTCCTCACAAATTTTGCAATCCCACGATTCATTGCCAGCTTGCTCATCTTTTCTACAATTAAGCTTGCCCTAGTAGCCCAGCCATGGACACAGAATCCATGATCGATGATTCCAATAAATCCATGGAAAATTCAAAATTGAAAATCATTGTTGGTAAGCATGTTTAATGATTGGAAAGCTTATATGCATTGTCAAAATACATCGATTATCATTATTGAACCAAAAATACGCAATTACAATATCTTAAAAACTTGCATTGATGATTCATGAATAAATCCCGGTTGAACATTGATGACAAATTCGCATTGATAAAATAAAGATTATTCTTTTCAATTCTTACAGTATTCCAGGGTTGAAAAAACCGAGATAATTTATCTAATATATGACTGATGGTGACAAATTTTACAAATATTAGATAATTGTTTTATAAAACAATCAAATACTGCATATTTGATATTTTTTAATAATTTTTGATACATCTTTGACTATCATTTGACAAATATTATCATAATCACCTAAATGTTCATATCTGAAACATTTTACAAATATTTATAAATTAATTTGTCGATGTAACAAAAATATTCCTGCATATTTATGTAATTGTTAGCATTAAACAGTGCAGTAAGCGGACTTCTGAAATCATCTGTTTAGCTACATGATAACAATGTTTACGTCAAATGATTGGAAAATCACAACTTTTTATCACTAGCCAGCAGCTGGTGTCAAAACGGAACCGAATCTCCAAGACAAACACGTGAACAATGGAATTGAACTTGAACAGTGTAACTTGCACTAGCGAAGTCGATGAACATGCAGTTTGATTTCACAGACAAGCACAATAGCAGCACCCATATTCTCCATACTTCATTAATAATTGCAGCTCTACATTAATATGAGCGTTTGCTTCTTCCTTGCATGCCTTCAGTCGAGGACTTCTGTATAATACGATCGAGTGACGTCATACCATTCTCATATGACCACGGGAAGTTGGTCCTTCAGCACATGTCCATGTAACATGCCACAAGTGAAAAAATTCCTAAGTGTGAGAGCTCCAGTGTGGTGAAAATTTTAAAAATTTTAAAACTTCCGAATTTCGACCTGGGACCTTTACCAAAACATTTTTCATCAAATTTCACGGACCTCCCTACAAAGCCACTCTGACACTTAGGATTTTTTCAGGTGAGCTACGACAGTCCACCCTCCCAACCTGGCCGGCACACCACGCCAACCTGGCCGGCACACCACGTCAACCTCGACAGCACATCACCGCGCGCTATACGACGGTCGACCAGAGGGGGGGACGTCAGCGAACCTGGCGGACGCACTTGGCCGGTACACCACGACACTCTGTCGTTCCAGAGGGGGGGACGTCAGACTCAAAGCACCACGGCGGCCGACCACGACACTCTGCCGTTCGAGAGGGGGGGGACGTCAGCGACGGCGGCCATCTTGCGCTATCCAGAAGTGGAGTTTTACTTACTACTACTAGCCTTGATTGCAATGATACAAATTCTCCATGTGTTGATGAACATGTGATGCACAGGCACACAGTCCAACACAGCATTATGCATGAGCGACCGTATATTGGAAGATAAGACTGTAAACTCGTGAGATATTTGGAAACTAAAGATATCTGTGATGAGTATAAGAAAATCTATATGATAGCTTCTAACTTCTGTGGTAATGTCCGATATCTTCGTGGAGGACAAACTACACATCTTCCATTTCGAGCTCAGATGGTTCAGATAGTTCCAAATCGATTTCAGATCTGTGAATTTCAGACTTTTCCAGATGAATTGGAGATTCTCCAGTTGAATCTAAGATCCTTTCAAAGTTGAGTTTCTGACAAATATCTGAAATTCAATTAGAGAAATCTGAAATCCATTTAATATCTGATATTCATTTGGAATGATCTGAAATAGGCATGGAGGGTGCAGTTGGTTCCAAAAGTTAACATGCAGGGATGATAGAGAAGTTTTCGGACTTTGAATGTTACATAGTCTTTTCAAACGACTGCAACAAGTCTCCAAAACAAAGGCAAAAAGGTCAATCACCGAAAAAAAAGTTTCAAAATTTTCCGGAAAATTTTGAAAAAATTGGAAAATTTTCCATTTGCATCACTAGCCTCCTGACGTTGAAACTACGGTAGTCGCGGAAGGCTTAAGAAACGTAGCGCTTCCGCCCTAACTTGTCGACAAATGAACGTTCGGATTTGGTTTGTCCTAGGCTCTTGAACGTTCAAGACCGAACAATATCCTTCCGTTCTCAAAACGTTCGTGTTCTGGGTGGGTACTGTCCTGTTTCATCTACCGCTTTATCTCTACTGCGTTGACAGCCATGTTGATATGCATTGAATTTTCGGAACTTAGCAATGTATGTCTTGCCCTGACGATGCGACCTACATGGTCTTGATATAATCCCTTGCTTTACATACAACAGGATTTCGAAGAGCTTCTCAAATTATCATCAGACATCCTACCGTGTTCTCAGTAGATATTCTGTATCTAACAAATGAAACGGAAGCGCTGAATTATTTATGAATTCTCAAATCTTCGGTTATTGATTAAGCCTATCTCTATAATACAGAGTGGATTACATTGCAAACGACCGTGTCCTTAATCAGCTTTAAACTCGAACGTAATAATATCCTCCTATGTATAATTGTAATAAGGTGGGTGAGGTGAATAAGGCCCACCTAACAGACTTAGAGGTCTACAGTCTTGAATTTTTGATTAAATACTACGAATTCATATTCAAATTATCTATTTCTGGTGCAGTTGACATGTGTGAGAAGTTCATGTCGATTATTGCGAAACTTCCGGTGTACGAGCAAAAAGATGAAAAATCACCGAGTGGGCCTTATTATACCGACACGTGTAGGTAATAAGGCCCACTTTTGTTTTTATCTAATGTATTCAATTTACGTAGCTTATAAGTCATTTCTAACATCTGGCTATATACAATGGATTGTATTCACCTTCTGGTACGCAAATTGGTATAATGAGGTTAGATCTAATATGTTCTTGTAATTCAGAGTTAGGACTTAAGTCAAGCCCCTATGTAAAAAAAGAAAAACCAAAACTGTTCATTCAAAAACATCGACTTTTATTGAAAAACAAAGGATGTTTTTAACACGAGGAAAAAATAACTATATGATGGTGAAGCCTTGTATTTGGTCATGTATTTGGTATTGTATAATCTCTCTCTTATATTATCAGTCATAAACACAGACTTTATAGGCCTACACTGGAACAGTCAGGACAAACAAATAGGAACTCATCTTCGTCACTTCCATGACTTAAACCAACACAATCTAATCAATTGTGTATACTCAATTAGTCATGCCATACACTGTCTCATAGGTCTACATTATTTAACTTTTCATCTTCCTCACAAATTTTGCAATCCCACGATTCATTGCCAGCTTGCTCATCTTTTCTACAATTAAGCTTGCCCTAGTAGCCCAGCCATGGACACAGAATCCATGATCGATGATTCCAATAAATCCATGGAAAATTCAAAATTGAAAATCATTGTTGGTAAGCATGTTTAATGATTGGAAAGCTTATATGCATTGTCAAAATACATCGATTATCATTATTGAACCAAAAATACGCAATTACAATATCTTAAAAACTTGCATTGATGATTCATGAATAAATCCCGGTTGAACATTGATGACAAATTCGCATTGATAAAATAAAGATTATTCTTTTCAATTCTCACAGTATTCCGGGTTGAAAAAACCGAGATAATTTATCTAATATGTGACTGATGGTGACAAATTTTACAAATATTAGATAATTGTTTTATAAAACAATCAAATACTGCATATTTGATATTTTTTAATAATTTTTGATACATCTTTGACTATCATTTGACAAATATTATCATAATCACCTAAATGTTCATATCTGAAACATTTTACAAATATTTATAAATTAATTTGTCGATGTAACAAAAATATTCCTGCATATTTATGTAATTGTTAGCATTAAACAGTGCAGTAAGCGGACTTCTGAAATCATCTGTTTAGCTACATGATAACAATGTTTACGTCAAATAATTGAAAAATCACAACTTTTTATCACTAGCCAGCAGCTGGTGTCAAAACGGAACCGAATCTCCAAGACAAACACGTGAACAATGGAATTGAACTTGAACAGTGTAACTTGCACTAGCGAAGTCGATGAACATGCAGTTTGATTTCACAGACAAGCACAATAGCAGCACCCATATTCTCCATACTTCATTAATAATTGCAGCTCTACATTAATATGAGCGTTTGCTTCTTCCTTGCATGCCTTCAGTCGAGGACTTCTGTATAATACGATCGAGTGACGTCATACCATTCTCATATGACCACGGGAAGTTGGTCCTTCAGCACATGTCCATGTAACATGCCACAAGTGAAAAAATTCCTAAGTGTGAGAGCTCCAGTGTGGTGAAAATTTTAAAAATTTTAAAACTTCCGAATTTCGACCTGGGACCTTTACCAAAACATTTTTCATCAAATTTCACGGACCTCCCTACAAAGCCACTCTGACACTTAGGATTTTTTCAGGTGAGCTACGACAGTCCACCCTCCCAACCTGGCCGGCACACCACGCCAACCTGGCCGGCACACCACGCCAACCTCGACAGCACATCACCGCGCGCTATACGACGGTCGACCAGAGGGGGGGACGTCAGCGAACCTGGCGGACGCACTTGGCCGGTACACCACGACACTCTGTCGTTTCAGAGGGGGGGACGTCAGACTCAAAGCACCACGGCGGCCGACCACGACACTCTGCCGTTCGAGAGGGGGGGGACGTCAGCGACGGCGGCCATCTTGCGCTGTCCAGAAGTGGAGTTTTACTTACTACTACTAGCCTTGATTGCAATGATACAAATTCTCCATGTGTTGATGAACATGTGATGCACAGGCACACAGTCCAACACAGCATTATGCATGAGCGACCGTATATTGGAAGATAAGACTGTAAACTCGTGAGATATTTGGAAACTAAAGATATCTGTGATGAGTATAAGAAAATCTATATGATAGCTTCTAACTTCTGTGGTAATGTCCGATATCTTCGTGGAGGACAAACTACACATCTTCCATTTCGAGCTCAGATGGTTCAGATAGTTCCAAATCGATTTCAGATCTGTGAATTTCAGACTTTTCCAGATGAATTGGAGATTCTCCAGTTGAATCTAAGATCCTTTCAAAGTTGAGTTTCTGACAAATATCTGAAATTCAATTAGAGAAATCTGAAATCCATTTAATATCTGATATTCATTTGGAATGATCTGAAATAGGCATGGAGGGTGCAGTTGGTTCCAAAAGTTAACATGCAGGGATGATAGAGAAGTTTTCGGACTTTGAATGTTACATAGTCTTTTCAAACGACTGCAACAAGTCTCCAAAACAAAGGCAAAAAGGTCAATCACCGAAAAAAAAGTTTCAAAATTTTCCGGAAAATTTTGAAAAAATTGGAAAATTTTCCATTTGCATCACTAGCCTCCTGACGTTGAAACTACGGTAGTCGCGGAAGGCTTAAGAAACGTAGCGCTTCCGCCCTAACTTGTCGACAAATGAACGTTCGGATTTGGTTTGTCCTAGGCTCTTGAACGTTCAAGACCGAACAATATCCTTCCGTTCTCAAAACGTTCGTGTTCTGGGTGGGTACTGTCCTGTTTCATCTACCGCTTTATCTCTACTGCGTTGACAGCCATGTTGATATGCATTGAATTTTCGGAACTTAGCAATGTATGTCTTGCCCTGACGATGCGACCTACATGGTCTTGATATAATCCTTTGCTTTACATACAACAGGATTTCGAAGAGCTTCTCAAATTATCATCAGACATCCTACCGTGTTCTCAGTAGATATTCTGTATCTAACAAATGAAACGGAAGCGCTGAATTATTTATGAATTCTCAAATCTTCGGTTATTGATTAAGCCTATCTCTATAATACAGAGTGGATTACATTGCAAACGACCGTGTCCTTAATCAGCTTTAAACTCGAACGTAATAATATCCTCCTATGTATAATTGTAATAAGGTGGGTGAGGTGAATAAGGCCCACCTAACAGACTTAGAGGTCTACAGTCTTGAATTTTTGATTAAATACTACGAATTCATATTCAAATTATCTATTTCTGGTGCAGTTGACATGTGTGAGAAGTTCATGTCGATTATTGCGAAACTTCCGGTGTACGAGCAAAAAGATGAAAAATCACCGAGTGGGCCTTATTATACCAACACGTGTAGGTAATAAGGCCCACTTTTGTTTTTATCTAATGTATTCAATTTACGTAGCTTATAAGTCATTTCTAACATCTGGCTATATACAATGGATTGTATTCACCTTCTGGTACGCAAATTGGTATAATGAGGTTAGATCTAATATGTTCTTGTAATTCAGAGTTAGGACTTAAGTCAAGCCCCTATGTAAAAAAAGAAAAACCAAAACTGTTCATTCAAAAACATCGACTTTTATTGAAAAACAAAGGATGTTTTTAACACGAGGAAAAAATAACTATATGATGGTGAAGCCTTGTATTTGGTCATGTATTTGGTATTGTATAATCTCTCTCTTATATTATCAGTCATAAACACAGACTTTATAGGCCTACACTGGAACAGTCAGGACAAACAAATAGGAACTCATCTTCGTCACTTCCATGACTTAAACCAACACAATCTAATCAATTGTGTATACTCAATTAGTCATGCCATACACTGTCTCATAGGTCTACATTATTTAACTTTTCATCTTCCTCACAAATTTTGCAATCCCACGATTCATTGCCAGCTTGCTCATCTTTTCTACAATTAAGCTTGCCCTAGTAGCCCAGCCATGGACACAGAATCCATGATCGATGATTCCAATAAATCCATGGAAAATTCAAAATTGAAAATCATTGTTGGTAAGCATGTTTAATGATTGGAAAGCTTATATGCATTGTCAAAATACATCGATTATCATTATTGAACCAAAAATACGCAATTACAATATCTTAAAAACTTGCATTGATGATTCATGAATAAATCCCGGTTGAACATTGATGACAAATTCGCATTGATAAAATAAAGATTATTCTTTTCAATTCTCACAGTATTCCCGGGTTGAAAAAACCGAGATAATTTATCTAATATGTGACTGATGGTGACAAATTTTACAAATATTAGATAATTGTTTTATAAAACAATCAAATACTGCATATTTGATATTTTTTAATAATTTTTGATACATCTTTGACTATCATTTGACAAATATTATCATAATCACCTAAATGTTCATATCTGAAACATTTTACAAATATTTATAAATTAATTTGTCGATGTAACAAAAATATTCCTGCATATTTATGTAATTGTTAGCATTAAACAGTGCAGTAAGCGGACTTCTGAAATCATCTGTTTAGCTACATGATAACAATGTTTACGTCAAATGATTGAAAAATCACAACTTTTTATCACTAGCCAGCAGCTGGTGTCAAAACGCAACCGAATCTCCAAGACAAACACGTGAACAATGGAATTGAACTTGAACAGTGCAACTTGCACTAGCGAAGTCGATGAACATGCAGTTTGATTTCACAGACAAGCACAATAGCAGCACCCATATTCTCCATACTTCATTAATAATTGCAGCTCTACATTAATATGAGCGTTTGTTTCTTCCTTGCATGCCTTCAGTCGAGGACTTCTGTATAATACGATCGAGTGACGTCATAACAACATCAATCTTGCCTTACACGTAGGATCATTGCTTTATAGAGTGACTCACGCATAGAGTGCGCGTGTCCTCGACGTCTTTGGCGCGCATTGACTTACTTTGCGTTTCTTTTAACAATGCGTGACCTTACTGTCTGGCCATACTGCTGCGCTCGTTTCGATGTGCGCTCCTCAGTCGAACTGAAGGGCTGTGAATTGTAAAGCTTTCACTGGATGTGTCAACGACTTTTCATGTTGATTCTTTTCAGTGGCAAAATATGATTTCGTGAAACTTCTGCGAATTAAACGAAACATGATAGAAGATGTGTGAATCGAATACCTGTGTGACTCAATTTCTGCCGATTCTCTCAAGTATACGTGCGGATGCCACGTAAAAGTGCGGATACCAGTGGAGGCCACGTAAAAGGTGAGACGATCACTCATGCTACAAACCAAGCTATTATTCCATGAAGTGTGAGTTAAATTGTATTTGAGCCGTAAGCGTACAACATTTTCATGGTCTCCTTTTTGAAATAATGTGCTTGAGATTGAAAAAAATCGAACATTTTTTTCTAGACCTACCGGTGCTAAATTTTTTGATTTAAAAACAATGAATACATGTATTTTTCTGAAATTCAATAGGAAAGTTCAAGCGTCGTTTCGCTTTCAGCGTGATCGTTTTTATATCCAAGATCAATGTATCGGTATATAGTCGCACGTATAATTATAATTAAATTTTCATTACTGAGACTACTGTGAAGTACGCATGTACACTTAGAAACAGCTGCATTCTTAATAATTTTTTGACTTGTGTTGTGCATGCAATATATCATTATAATTATGTGTGCACCCATTTGCATATTATATTTCCTACAAATTGTCAAATTGAATGTATTTTGAATCAGCCTCTGGTATGCGGATTGTGCCATATGTAAGTCTTTATGTAAATTGAGTGCAAATCCATGTTTGTTTATGATAATTAGTCCCATCATGTGCTCAAAAATATGTTTCAGTGTCAAAGCCGAGGACTATCTGAAACTGCCTATAGAACATGTAAATCTTTTAATGATGTGATGTTAAATGTTGCTTTTTTACAAGAATGCTGTGAATAATCACAAAGTATGCCTTCGGAAGATGCTTTGCAAACTTGCGTTTTATTTGCATACAAATCAATATCTTTATTTTGTATTTCAGGCATGAATCGTTATCCTAGGAATCAATGCTGAAAATACGAATGGATTTAGACAAGTCAATTCAATGAGTCCGACCATATGGCAAGGGAGAAACTTTTGATCACTCTATAGGCCTGCACTGTTTATCAGAGGTGAGTTGCTTGAGAATTAATTTCTTGCACATTTTTGTCACTGTCTCCGAATGTTATGGTTTTGCAGTGATGTTATAATGAACTGCTAATCCTTGGAACATTTCGTGGCAGTATGACGTTGAACAACAATGTCTTTATATTATATTTAAATGTTAAATGCTAGCATTGTTCAGAAATGGTAAACGAATAAAACTACTTTAAACTGCAATTAGTAGTTTTATAATGTGAATTGGAAGTGGTAAGGTTGAAAAGTGCGTAATTTATTTGATAGTTTGGATAAATGGCTAAAAAGCAAAATCACTAATTTGATAACTTCGAAAAAAAATGAGAGTCACCAGCATTAATTTCATAAATATTTGACACATATAGTGACTAATTTGGCAAGATTTTCATAGAAATGAGAAACATCTGATTATTTTGATAAATTTGATAGATGTTAGATAGATTTTAGACAAAAAACAGTCAAATACTTGGTTAATTTTCATCGTGGGCTTACATAATATTAAATTATCTCGGTTTTTTCAACCCGGGATAGCTCTATGTTTAAGGAAGGAATGAAGAACTTCCCAATTTAGCTTTATTGAAAATTATGTAAATGCTTTCGCAACGTTAATTTCTGATGATTAAATCAACGTATCATCGTCGACAAACGATCGTTTATATGTACACTGAGTACAAACGTTGCATAAAAGTTAGCCCCCTGTAGTGATGAAAATTTTCCGGAAAATTTAGAAAATTCTAATTTTTTGTGATAGGCCCTATGCTTTGACCGCTTCTACAGCCGAGGCAGCTACACACCAATAGCATGGGTCTAAAAGTGGTGATCTTGATCATCATTTTGATTAAACCGATTTTGAAAAATGAAAAAATTTGAATTTTTGTGACATAATTTTTACGTTTTCTATCACAGCCGATCGAGGCATGCATAGACACATCAATAGAATTGTTCCAAAACTCTTGATTTCATCATATCATTTCGATTAAAGCAATCGTGGCAATAGGAATCCCGTCCGCGGATTTTTTAGCATTCCTTTGCCACCAGCAGTGGCTTGTGGCAGTTGGCATTTTTAATATTATAACACAGACATCTTTTGGGACAACGTGATTTTTTTCTTTACGATAGGGGTATCATTTCATGCATTGTGAAAGATCTGGAGCAAAAAGAATGCACTTTATTTGGGAGCTTGTTTATGGCTTAAAAGTTAAGCTTTATCATGCAGCCTTGATTGCAATGATACAAATTCTCCATGTGTTGATGAACATGTGATGCACAGGCACACAGTCCAACACAGCATTATGCATGAGCGACCATATATTGGAAGATAAGACTGTAAACTCGTGAGATATTTGGAAACTAAAGATATCTGTGATGAGTATAAGAAAATCTATATGATAGCTTCTAACTTCTGTGGTAATGTCCGATATCTTCGTGGAGGACAAACTACACATCTTCCATTTCGAGCTCAGATGGTTCAGATAGTTCCAAATCGATTTCAGATCTGTGAATTTCAGACTTTTCCAGATGAATTGGAGATTCTCCAGTTGAATCTAAGATCCTTTCAAAGTTGAGTTTCTGACAAATATCTGAAATTCAATTAGAGAAATCTGAAATCCATTTAATATCTGATATTCATTTGGAATGATCTGAAATAGGCATGGAGGGTGCAGTTGGTTCCAAAAGTTAACATGCAGGGATGATAGAGAAGTTTTCGGACTTTGAATGTTACATAGTCTTTTCAAACGACTGCAACAAGTCTCCAAAACAAAGGCAAAAAGGTCAATCACAGTAGTAAGCAAAACTCCACCACTGGACCGCGCAAGATGGCCGCCGTCGAAAAAGTCGCTGACGTCCCCCCCTCCCTCCCTCCTGCCCGTCGAGTCGGTCGTGGTGTGCCGCCGTGTTGCTTCGAGTCTGACGTCCCCCCCTCCTGTCCGGCCGTCGTATAGCGCGCGGTGATGTGCTGTCCAGGTTGGGAGGGTGGACTGTTGTAGCTCACCTGAAAAAATCCTAAGTGTCAGAGTGGCTTTGTATGGGTAAAATTTTGAAAATTTTCCAAAGTGTGTCATTTCGACCTGGGTCAGTCACCAAAACATTTTTCATCAAATTTCACTGAAACCCCCCCCTCCCGACAGCAATCTTCTAACTTTGTTTCTAGTGGACGGATTTTGTCTTACAGCTACTCGTTTGAAAGAGGAGAAAAAACTGCTCGACGCCATTTTTGCCGCGAGTCAATCGGACCAGCCGTTCAAAAGTTAGAGCTGTTACAAGATTTTAGGTCGGAGCTCGCTCACCTGAAAAAATCCTAAGTGTCAGAGTGACTTTGTATGGGTAAAATTTTGAAAATTTTCCAAAGTGTGGCATTTCGACCTGGGACCTTCACCAAAGTTTGTTTCATCAAATTTCACGGACCCCCCCGACAGCAATCTTCTAACTTTGGTTCTAGTGGACGGATTTTGTCTTACAGCTACTCGTTTGAAAGAGGAGAAAACACTGCTCGACGCCATTTTTGCCGCGAGTCAATCGGACCAGCCGTTCAAAAGTTAGAGCTGTTACAAGATTTTAGGTCGGAGCTCGTTCACCTGAAAAAATCCTAAGTGTCAGAGTGACTTTGTATGGGTAAAATTTTGAAAATTTTCCAAAGTGTGGCATTTCGACCTGGGACCTTCACCAAAACATTTTTCATCAAATTTCTCCGAACGAGGGGGGGAGGGGGGTCAGTGAAATTTGATGAAAAATGTTTTGGTAAAGGTCCCAGGTCGAAATTCGGAAGTTCTAAATTTTTTAAAATTTTCACCACACTGGAGCTCTCACACTTAGGAATTTTTTCACTTGTGGCATGTTACATGGACATGTGCTGACGGACCAACTTCCCGTGATCATATGAGAATGGTTTAGGTGTCATATGATAGAGAATGATGAGACGAATCGTTTGCAACAAACCGCATGTCGCTACGATGAATACTTTCGGAGATAGAGCCATTTTAAGTTTTCTTCCGAGCATATATAAACCCCCGACAACGTAAGTCTGATCACTTCATCGAAAGACGAGGTAAGCGACGGTCGTCGCTCTGAGCTCCCGATATCGGGTGTTTCAAAGGACTCTATCTTTTGAAGTAGGCAAGCTATCTTGTTACTTCAAAGTTTGTATGATAGAGTTTGATAGTGTCTTTACTACTGATAAAATTTTTTAAAAGTAGTATGAGTAGTAAAATGCGGAATTTTTTAAAAATTCTTAATTTTCAGTTTTTTCAAAGTTTTAACATGTAGACTAAGGTTTTCAAGTATGCTGAGTTCAAATCTGCTATCAGATTTGAAATTTAACTAAGTCTAAGGCAGCTTTGAGGGGTTAGATCCCAGCTACTGATCACTACCTTTGACTCGGCGTTGCTGTTACCACTTCGGGGCAGTGACAATGATGTCTTCAGCTGTAAAGAGCGGGTATCGGGGAAGATCTCTCACTTCCCTAGTGATCAGTACAAGGCCTTCGGGCTGTCGACGGGATCGAGTGCCACTCACTACACTCAAATCTATCATTCCTGACTAAGTGTAATGCTTTAGGAATATGACTGTACTACATGATTCCAAACTTATACAAATTTCATTATCTTACAGTTAACAAGAAATCTCAGGCATGGCTAACGATGAGAACCGCAAATTCCATATTAAAATGTGTACCTGTGGGCGAATAAATCGCAGTGCGGACGCCAAGGCGCATGTCAAGAAGGCGGGCACCGACCACATCATTATCCTGAATAGGGTTGCATGTGTGAGGTGTAGAGTGCTGATGGGTGATGAGGATGAGGCGCGTTTTTACAGAGTGCATGCTGACTGTAGTGGAGGTTTGGTGAATGACTTGCGATTCACGCAGTTGATTGTGGAAGAGAGGGAGCGAATGTTGGCGATAGAGCAAGAGGGTAAGGTTGAGAATGTTGTTGAGAATATTGTTGAAAATGTTGTTGAGAATGATGAGTTGGCGAGAGCAGTTGCGTCGTTGGAGGCTGAGATTGGGCGAAAGAGAGTGCTTGAGAGTGATGATGAGGATGATGTGGATTTAGATAGGGAGCGTGTGAGGAAGCGTGTGAGGAAGTTGAGCTCTTCGTCGTCGGAGGTGTCAAACATTGTCATCACCGACCCCCGGAAGAGCTCATCATCCCCAAAAGTGAAGAGTGGTGGGATTCGTATGCAGTCGGCGAGGTTGTTGAAGGATGAAGAGAAAAAGCATGTGTCGCAGCAGATGGCGCATGATTTGTTGGTAAATAAGTATGAGAGTTTGAAGAAGGTGAAGGATGAAGTTGTGAAGGAGTTGGATGAGTTGAAAAAGAAGGAACTGAAGTCGAAGGAGGTAGCGGATGAGAATATTCGAATGAGGCGTAGTGTGACTGATTTGAAGAATAAGACGCGAGAGTTGGAAGAGAAGAATGATGACTGTGAGAAGAGGGCGAGTGCTGCGGAGAGAAGAATGAGAGATGCAGAAGCGAAGTTTGAGGAGATGATGAAGGAGATGAGTGTGTTGAGAGCGAGGAATGTTGAGTTGGAGAGGACTGTGGCTCGGCGGGGTGATGAGAGGCAGGCGTTTGCGAAGTTGGAGCGCATGAGGGATGAGTGGAATCGTGTGAATGAGGATAGGTTGTTTGAGTTTCACATCCCTATTCGGGATAATCGTTTGGACGGCGAAGTACTCGTCAATCAAAATCTGGACGAGTCCATCATATGCTACAACGGCCATCCAACCAAAAAGTGCCTACATGCCAGCCTGAGAATGCGCGGCCATCTCCACAAATTTTCTATTCGGAAGCGCGCGAGACTGCCAAAGGATGGCTAACTTGGTAAGTGAAAAGTAAATAAGATAGTATATCCTATTCTAATACATATCATTTTCATTGCAGATCTTTGCCCGCCTTCACCACCCCATCCATTCACTCCCGAGAACGAACCATCGGCTCTCTTAAGGGCCACCATGGGGCAAGACATGATAGAACCTCCACGCGGTTTACCCTGGGCAGTCTTCGGACTGGCGAATACTATCATTAAGTTGAATCTGCTATCAGTCAACTTGAACGTTATGCGGTCGATTGCTATCCCTGAAGCATTCTGATTCGCTGTTGAGCAATTCATTGTTGAAAACTCTATAAAAGCCAGAAGATTGTAGCGCTTCTCATTCAATTTTAAGTCACGATGGAAGCAACATCTACTAGCACCATTCCCGTCTTCATCGATGAAGACAACGCCATTCCCGAGTTCATCATCCTCGACGAGCGGCATATCGGCATTACCGAAACCTGGTTGACAAGTGAAATATCTGACAACTACTTATCAATTAGGAACTATGAACTTTTTCGAGCTGATCGAGACGGGCGTATTGGAGGTGGTGTATGTATTTATATTCATAATTCTTTCAATCCGAGGAAATTGCAACATCATTTGATTGAAGGCATTGAGGTCCTCTTTCTTCGCATTTCAAGAATCAAAGTAGTTACTTGTTGCATGTATATCCCACCTAATCTCAGAGCATCCTCTCATCGAGATATCTTTGATAAATTGGTGCTAATTCATGATTCCATTCTTGATTCGTATCCTGAGTCCAAGTTTATTTTTTGCGGAGACTTTAATGACTTTGACGGAGATCTTTTTCATGTAAATTTCATGTGTTCCAATAAAGTTACCTTACCAACACGCGGTGCGTCATTGCTGGATCAAATCTGGATATCAGAGGAATTATCGGAGATTTACACCAGCCCAGCTGAAGTCGGTCCTCCTCTTTCAAATTCGGACCATAATTGTGTTCTATTGACACCTTCATCCCAGCCAATTATTGACAACACTGTAACCAAGACAGTTTTTGACTTGAGACGTTCCAACATCGACCATTTCGTATCAAGATTGGCTTCTTCAGGCTTCGATAAGGTTTATGCTGCGAGTGATGTCGACGATAAATGTCATGCCTTCTACGAGTTATTTTTTGACGCTCTAAGTGTGATTCCTCATCATGAGGTGATATTTACAAAAAAGGATAAGCCATGGCTTGCACCCATACTGAAGAAAATGATCAATGATCGATGGAGGGCCTATCGTGTGCAGAATTGGACTGTGTTCAATCATTTAAAGACAAAGATTCGGACAGAGATTTTCAAGGCCAAAAAACATGGAGTGAAAGGGTAATGAGGAAGGAAAAAAATGTTTGGAATGTGGTTAAAGAATTTCAAGGCAGCAATAAGGCTAGAACTTATTTTCCTGACAGCAACATTGAACTGTCTCGCTTTTTGTCGGATCTTTCGGATACGTTTGCATCATGTTTCAACAACGAGAAAGATGAAGACCTTTGTGGATTGTCGGATGAAATTTGGGATCTTCACTTTGACTCATATGATGTGTATAATTCGCTGAAAAGATTGAAATTCAAGCAATCGACCGGATATGATGGAATATCTGCGAGAATATTGTGGGAATGTGCTGATATCATCTGCGAACCTTTGTTCGAAATCTACAGAACTAGCGTTTCAACTAGAGTTTTCCCCGAATATTGGAAAAATGCATTTATTGTACCCATACCGAAAAAGTCGAGTCCAACCATTCATGACTATAGACAAATCTCTCTCCTGCCAATTATTGCAAAGGTGTTCGAACGGCTTGTATTAGCTTCGATGAAAGGTCTTTTTTGGAATTCTTTGGCAGCAGTCAACACGCTTACCGTCCATATGGCTCAACAACGAGTGCCCTAATTGAAATTCATAATTATATTACCCTTTTCATGGAATGCCCGAACAATCTAACTGTTAAGATCACATGCCTCGATTATTCAAAGGCTTTCGATAAGCTTCAATTCAATCGCTTGCTGAACAACCTGCTTCGTTGGAATTTCAATCTAGGCTTCATTGCATGGTTGAGCTCCTACTTGAGGAATCGTTGTGAACGTGTGCGTATTGCAAGGGAAATCGGTCCTGTTATTGACATCCCATCTGGCGTTCCTCAGGGCTCTGTCTTAGGTCCATACTTGTTTGCTTTGTTCATTGCAACGCTGAACATTGACTCTCCAGTTGCGAAGTTGGTCAAGTATGCGGATGACCTTACTCTTATTGAGTCCTGCTCAATTGACAATCCATGTCCCAATAATTTGGAGCTTGTTCTTGTGTGGTCATGTCAAAACAAAATGCCACTTAACCAAAAAAAGTGCCAGCAGATGTTGATTCATCGTGTCAGAAATGATTCGGCTGTACCGTATGATAACATCGAATTGACAAACTCACTTACGATTCTCGGTGTGACTCTGACAGATGATCTCAAGTGGAATAAACATTTCAATCGTGTGATTCTTTCAGCATCAAGGCGTTTGTATTTACTTCGAGCATTAAAGCAATTTGTTGAGAAAAGGAAGTTGGTTGAGGTGTACAAATCTTCTATTATGTCAATCATACTTTATGCATCGCCCCTATTTTGTCAGTTGCCTGCCTCCATCATAAAGAAACTGGAAAGAATCCAAAAGAGAGCCCATCATATTATTTGCGATTCATTATGTGAGTGCTTTGTAACTGGTAATTTGACAGATATCCGGGATAGGTTAGCGCTGAATTTCTTAGACAAGTGTAGATGTCTTGAGCATCCTTTGCATCAATATCTCCCGTCAGTGTTGCCTCGTTCCGGGCACTATGCTCTGTCATATTGTTCAACGAACAGACGCCTAAATTCGTTCTTTCCTTGGTGTTGTATGTTGGCAAATAGTACCACCCAAAGTGTTTGTACCAGTTCTGCGGTTTGAGCATCAAATCAATACGTGCGTCTACTTTATTCTGTTATTTTGTAGTTCATGTCATATGTATCTATGCTTGTCTTTTTGATTTTGATTGTCTTGCAATATACACCTTACTTACTTACTTACTTACTTACTTACGAGAAGGGATGAAGAGGATGATAAGAAGGGGAAGATCAAGAAGATCGTTTGGACGGATGGGGTGTGGACTCCGAATACCACTCGCATCCGAAAGGTGCCAGATGCACCAGCACAAACTAGGCGGTATAGGGTCTATGACAACCTAACCGTCATACCCATTGACTATTCCAGCCAATAGTCAACTTAATTCACACCCCGAGAACGAACCACCGGCTCTCTTAAGGGCCACCATGGGGCAAGACATGATAGAACCTCCACGCGGTTTGCCCTGGGCAGTCTTCGGACTGGCGAATACTATCATTAAGTTGAATCTGCTATCAGTCAACTTGAACGTTGGAAATGAAGTTCGGTGTAATACTTCCTTTCGACGGGCGTTCCTGTAAAGGGCGGCGGTGAAACCCGTAGCTATGTATACCGCAAGGGACATTCGGCAATGGTCAATCTTGTTAAACCTCTCTGCGTCATGTTTGCAAGTGATTGCCTCTGTCTCAACGTAGTATGCATTCGCGTCAGGGCGACATTTAGCCAACTGTCGAAGGTTGCCTAAAACTTTCTATTGCATACGTTATGAGAACCATGAGTTCTACCTGTCTCTATCAATGAGACGAATTGATGAATGGAATGAAATGGGAGGACACTCACGCGCCACACGCAACATAACACACTTCTCTCTTCCGTAGTCTAACAAGCTCTTTACACATGGATCGCAGTCGATTGCTATCCCAGAATCATGTAAGCTATCTTAATTTTATTTAACACTATTTCATCTATCATCATCATCATCGCCCATATGAAATGTTATAAGATTTTCAAGTTAGACTAAGCGTGCTACTATTTCCAAATGAAAAAGTATACATGCTTAAATCATCCACTGAAGCCCCGTTCAAGTAAGTCAGTATGAAAGCAAAGATAATACGAAATAAAAATTTATTATAGCATGTATTTCAAAAGGTCTTCATCGTCAATATCGTCCCAGAGTCTGGCTTCACATAGATAACAAAAACAGTTCAGTTGCTTTAATCGTTCTTCCACTGCGAGCCTCACTTTGTCGATATACTCCCACTCCGCCATAGTTCGTGGCTGGGAGTTAGGGGTGTACCACTCCCATAATTTGTGGAGGAATTTGGTGCTGGTGATCTCCATCACATCGTCAGTATCGTACTGGAGATACTTCCACCTCACGCCTGTTAAGTCGGGACACTCCTTCTCACATACACTCTCTTCGTCGTCCGCTGGTAATGACAACTTTCTGATATTGTCCAGTCGGTACACCTTCTCTACCTTCCCCTTCGTTGGAGCGTTTGGTGCAACGAGCGCCTTTGGTGTTGAGCATGGAAAAGAGAATTTTGTGTTTGGTGTTGTCGGAGGGCTTGTCATGTTGACTGTGAATAATAACTTTGAAATGTTTTCTAATTCTTAAGTATCAACAAGCAACCAATCAGAATGAACAGCCAATGAATGATGAATATGAAAGTATATATATGTAAAGTGACATTCGTGTCATTTCACTCTGTCTTTGTGACATATAAGTGAAGTGTTCTCTGGCGAATTCTATATTTGAGGCGTACAAGTGAACTGCTCTCTCGTGAAGTCTCTATCTTGTTGAAGGATCAACCTTAAACTCGATTTCGTTGAAATGGTAAGTTGAAAATTTCTTCACTCATCTCCCTCAAACGTGTGGCTAATAGCATCTTCCTCAATTTCAGGCATCAACTTCATCACCAACGCCCTCCCTTCTCGAGGAAAGTTTAGAGTTGTTGAGTCAAGGTAGGTTGTAACAATATACTGAGACTTGAACAGAGATGATAGAATGATTTCTCTTTCAGGTGATGTGAGTTCCAGCTCAGGACTCTCGCGACAAGGCAACGAGTGGGAATGTGCCGACTGCGGACATATGTTTACAAGGAAGCACAGTCTCCTTCGACACATCAAACAACGTGTGTGTCAACGCAAAGCGGCGTCAATCTCCGGAGGTGAAGTTGATTCTGACGATGACATCTCCTTTCCTTGCGATTTGTGCCCTCTTTCTTTTGATAGTCACTTTCAGCGATCTTTGCACAGACTTCAACACACGCATGCAAATGATCACTACACCAACGGTACCTCTACCATCTCCCTCATTAATGTTTCACATAATAATTTAGTACGCGACTACTGCATGGAGTCCAATACTCAAATAGTAGATTTTCCTGAGTGGCTCCTTCAAAATTCTAACATTATCGAAGCGCTCTTCAACAATTTAGACAATTTTATAATGAAGGCGCTCATCTACCTTAAACTAAAATATATTAAGATAGATTTTCAAACGGGTCAAGTGACGGAGAGAATCCAGTTTCATGTTCCTTCCTCTTCCGCAACCGAAGTTGTAGACTGCGAATCTTGGCTAAATTTTCACATTCAATGTTTAAAATCAAATGTAGATAAATTTAATCAACGCGACAGCGCTCTCATTTTTGATGGTGTGGACTCAGCCATATTCAAAATTTCCCTATTAGAAAGTCATGCAGCTCGAGGCACATTTAAACTACCAAAAACGTTGTATAATAAGAAAGCTGTCATCAATGTCGATTGTAAATCACAGTGTTTCAAATATGCAGTCCTATCCATCCTTCACTATAATGATATCAACGCGCACCGAGATCGCGCCTATAGCTATAGACAGTGGGAGGATGAACTAGTCTTTGAAGGTTGTGATAGTAACAACATGAAAATCAAAGATGTAGAAACGTTCGAAAAACATAATAAGATTAAAATTGTAGTTCATGTGTGGGAGAAGGGGTTGGAGGGTGCCCGCTATAATTCACGTTCAACTTGTTATGAACGTGTAGTCAACCTCTTATTAGTAAAACAAGATGATAGCGAGGAATGGCAGTACTGTGGTATTCCCAAAAATCTCTCGCTTGTACACACACTTGGGGCACTCTAAAAGAGGTGAACATTTTGTATGCGACGGCTGCATCCGCTCCTTTTGGAGTAAAGATAAATTTGAAACTCACTATGAATGGTGCAAGCGAGGTAAATCACAAATGGAACGCATGCCCAAAGATAAAATATTTTCACATAGGGATAATGGTGACGAATTAAGTCCCCTGCGTGTCATTTACGCAGACGTAGAATGCTACATTGATGATATCATCCACAAGCCAGCAGCCATATCCTGCTATGAAGTATGGCATGACCACTTTAGGAATAGACAAAACAAAATGCATACTTGGCAAGGTGAAGATTGCATTTCAAAATTTCTAGAATTTCTCGATAAAGCTGCCAAATTTCAACAATCATATGATTCCCAATTGCAGCGTAAGTCACTACATATGTCAGATGAAGACAAACAAAAATTTGAAAGTTGGACATCGTGCCCTAAATGTCTTGAAACGTTTGATGACGATAAAATTAAGAAAGTGCGTGATCATGATCACATCACTGGTAAATTTAGAAACGCACTCTGCTCCAAATGTAACTTTTCACTTAGGTTGAGACGTCGTGTACTACCCGTCATTTTTCATAACTTTAAAGGCTATGACAGTCATATGCTCATAAAAGGAGGGTTGAGCCAGATGAAATCGTGGCAGTTTAATGTAATAGCGCAAACGAGAGAAAAATTCATGGCAATGACAGCAAAAGTACCAATAGATAAAACTAAAGAAAATAAGACAGTCTTCTTCGAAATAAAATTTTTAGATTCATTCCAATTCATGTCAGCGTCACTAGCTTCTCTCGTTCGTAATCTCAAGTTTCTTCCCCATAGTCAAACTTTGAAGAAACACTATCCAAACTTAACGGATGAAATAATCACTCGCAAAGGAGTCTTTCCTTATGCGTATTTTAGCTCAATGTCTAAACTAAATGAAACAACCCTTCCTTCCATTGACAAATTCCAAAACGATTTGACGGCTCAAGATTGTTCAGTAGAAGGTTATGAACATGCTCAAGAGGCATGCTTAAAATTTGATTGTAAAACGTTTGGCGATTATATGATCGCTTACTTAGAATTAGATGTCATTTTGCTGGCTGATGTCTTTCAGGAATTTCGACGAGTGGCATTAGAAGAAGACAAATTAGATCCTGTCCACTTTGTCAGTCTACCAGCCATGTCCTTCAAATCAGCCTTTAAAATGACTGGTGAGACCATTCATCTCTTACAAGACCCGGAGATGTATAATATATTTGAGCACGGAATACGCGGTGGTCTCACATTTGTAAATAAACATCATATAAAATCTGAAACAGTAGGTGATGATCATATCCACCTAAAGTACTATGACCAAAATAATTTATATGGCAGTTCACTGTCTAAACCACTACCTCATTCCCAGTTTAGTTGGTTAAATCAAGATGAGCTTGAGTATTACTCCAACCCTTCAAACATACTGAAGATTCCAGATGAAGGTGATTGGGGATATTATTTTGAAGTGGATTTGATTTATCCAAATAGCATTAAAAATAAAACTGCTGATTTCCCACTCGCACCTGAATCTGTTGAAGTGACTGAAGATATGTTTTCACCATTCATGTCACAATTTCATAATAACTTAACAGAGTGTGGACAGCCAAGGCACAAACCATGCCGCAAACTTTTGCTCACCCAATATGATAAGAAAAGTTATCTCGTGCACTTCAGCATACTAAAATTCTATTTAGAAATGGGCATGCTTCTAAAGTCAGTTCACCGCATTATCAAATTTAGACAGAAAGCCTTCCTCAAACCCTACATAGATAGTAACAGTCAAAAACGTGCACTCGCCCAAAATAATTTTGAAAAGGATTTTTATAAATATAAAAATAACAGTCTTTTCGGAAAGACCATGGAGGATGTTAGAAAACGTATGAACTACAAACTAGTCGTTGATGAACAAAAATATCACAAATTGACCTCATCACCTCTTTTCATTGATAGAGACATCATCGATGAGGATCTTGTAGGTGTTAAAATGATAAAATCAGAAGTTGAGTTGTGCAAACCCATCTATATTGGGCAAGCCGTTTTAGATTATTCCAAGCTTGAAATGTATCAACTCTTCTACAAAATATTAAAACCATGCCCTCTCGTAAAAGAGGTTCGCTTGCTGGGTGGTGATACAGATAGTTTCTTTTTAGGAATTACCACTAAAAAAGATTTAAATTTTAATGAAGTAGGCAAGTCATTAGAAAAATATTTCGACACATCTAACTACAATCCCACTTATCCACTCTATTCCATACAGACTAAAGCCAAACTTGGTTGTTTTAAGGATGAAACAGCAGGAAAGGAAATAGATGAAATGATTCTCCTCCGTCCTAAAATGTATTCCATGAAATTAAAAGAATGTGTAGATAGTATTAAGCGTGCTAAAGGTATATCAAAATCCATTGTTCACAAAATGAAACATCGGTCCTATAAGAAGGCCTATAAAAATAAAACTATAACGTTTGTCAATATGAAAATCTTAAAATCTGAAGTTCATACTGTGAAAACGCACACGTTCAAGAAACGAGCGCTTTCAGCATGGGAGGATAAGAGGTGTTGGATAGGACATAACACATCTCTTCCACATGGATATCCTGACACAAACATACCTCCACCCAAAAGAAAGAAAACTCACGCTACCACATTCAGGAGATGTATTGACATAATCAACTTTAACTCAGTATTTTGATGTTGCTTTTTGTAGATATACATGGTTGTTTTATGTATCGCATGAGATCGTTTCTTCCTTGTGAATATATGCCTACAGTCAGCCCATTCCCCTTTTATCTGTGAAAAGACTTTTTCATACACATATTTTTATTTCAATAAACATACCACAATGACTTCACTTTGTTTTCCGAAACACTAAAGTTACGAGGGATTTAGTATCTTTCACATGGATGCACTCTTGTAAACCAGTGGTAATTTTGATAGCAATAGAGGGTATAGTTTGTTTGACGACGGGATGATAGAAAATAGATTCAAACATCTTCTCGACTATTCCATATGAAGCGTCTTTATCATGAATGAAATCACGTAAAATGTATTCTTTTTTCTCACCAACAGAAATAGGAAGAATCAAATCACTTTGAATGTAAAGGTGCTGTTCATGTTTATCAAGTTTCATTGGTGTTTCTATACCAATCGTATGCGCAGCAGTAAACACAGTTTGTAGCATTGAAAAACCAAAGAGTTTTTTCAAATTTTTACTCAATTGACGTTGAATGTCATCACCCAGTTTCAGAACAACGCGTTGATTTTCAATTGAAAACGAAATGTGGTGTGTCTTTACATCATATTTACTTTTCATCACATGCTTCAACTTCTGTTGTATATAAGGATTTACTACATGAATGAAGCTATCAGCTGTATGATATAAACGCGGCATTATATTGATAGCAACTTTTGATTCTTCATAAGACAGGTAAATTTTCTTGATGCGATCACCATAGATGTCCACCCACCATTCATCATTAACTGAATCAGCTTTAGTGTGATATTCATGAGAACCATACACCACACCGCTTCCAATAATAGGTGTATAATGTCTTACAAAATGACGCAAGGTTGGAGAGAAATAAACTGTAAGTTTGTCATTATATTTCTGAATAACCAACTTATTTTTGTCCACCATAATTTTCTCTCCATACTTCTTACCCACAGTCTCATTCCATCGTTTTACTAACTCAATAAGTGATAAAGGTTGAACACCACGCTTTTTCAAAATGATGCGTTCTTCACATTCTACAACATCTTCATCAAATATTTTAAATCTATAATGAAATTTGTTGATTCGATTTGAATAAACTTTTTTAACATTTGCAGTAGCAATTGACGTTAGATGTAGTCCATGACCAAAACCGAGATGTGGATAGAATTTATTATCCAACCTCAGTGTAAGACCTTTAGTAAAAGAATGAAAGCGAAGGAACTGTCTCCCACTCCAATGATAGATAGTAAACTCATAAGCTTTCTGATTTTTATTCTTCATGATGGAAGTATTACCACTATTGAACGCCTTAATAATTTTCTCATTCCCAAATGATTCATAATAATCTGATTTTATCTGAATCCATTCATAGTTCCACTTTCCATATGATGTTAAATTGTATGGGAACTGGAATGCATTATTCATCGTTATTCCATCATGGGTGCGAGGAGTCAATATCATTTCTTCCAAATCATTCACATTCTGAATATTGCTATCATAGCAAATACTAGAAACGCCAACCTCCCATTCACCTTCTAAATGCAGTGGGCGATTTAATTCTACTCGATAGTCTGATGGTTTATTTTTAGGAAATTTATTCATAGAAGCATTACTGGGTAAGTAGATTAGAAACGAGTCCATATTTTCACTTTCCATATTATTCACATTGGAAAAATATATTAGCATACGTTTGCATTAACTCTTCATTCGGAAATGGAGTGTGATACTTGTTACAGCATCTTTATGAAAAGGAATCAACGCACCAGCATCGTCATAAATGGCAATATCAATTTGTGGGATGTAGTTTGATTTCAGCTTTGTATAATGCACTTTCTTGAAAGTATGCTCAGATAAAATACTGCAGCTTTTTGGCTGGTATGGTATCATTGCTAGCAATGGAGCTTCAACATCTCCCACACGTACATCTTCACCAATATTGGAATATATCTGAAAATAGTTAATACGACGCGATAGCGACATGTCTGCGCTAGCTTTGGTTACAGTACCACTTTTAAAGATATTTTGATCAAAACCCAAAATGTCCATTAGAGTTTTATCCATAATTAGTTCAATACCTTTTCCACTTATAGTGAGAGACTAAGTACCTTCTTTTTCAGAAAATAAAATATGTTGCTCATTAATCACTTCATTTAAATAATCTACAACCAATTTAACTGAAGTAATAATGCGATGCATCAACACTCTTGTTTCATGTAAGATACCACCTAAAGGCTCTACACACTTTCTGTATAAAGATACGCTCCATTCTGTATCAAATTGATTTGACCTTTCACATGGTAAATGTTGCATATCAAATTTTCCATGAACAGCTGCAGAATGATGTCGTAAGAACTGATGAAAATCTTTTGAACAAACTAATACTAGATCATCATCATTTAATTTACTTATTGCAATATGATTAGATGATTTGATATAAGTCAATGTTGCCACTTGTTTACCATCAACTTGAAGGAGATAATTAAATTTCTTCAATAATGTTTCAGGAGTCATGTTTGTCTTTCTTGGCTTTATCACAATCTTCTTCACCAACGTCTTCTCATTTCTTAGAATAAGATCTACATAATAAGCTTCCTCTCGATATATTAACTGTTTATAACCACTTATGTGGTAATTAACGTTAAAATTATCATAGCTTGTTAAGGCGCTAGCGAGGTAACCTAAATCATTTCTTAAACTTGGACTTAAACCAACAATCCAATCTTTCTCAACTACATGATGTACATAAGTATGATCATCATTGTGCGGAGTAAATTGGACAATATGTTTACACGCTTTATTCAGGAAATCATATATAAACTTTTTACATGATAAGAGATCTTTCTTTGGCCACTGTGGAATGTATACTCGGCACCCCTTTTCACATTGGTAAGCAGCTGTACGTCTCATATTAATAGTCATCACCTCATGATCAAAAGTATAGACACAGTTGCTATAAACAAGTTGAGTGACACCCACTTCCCAATTTCCATTTAGCTGTTGTGTATGATCAATGGGAGTAGAAAAGAGTGCGGCTCGATTACTAGCAAATTCATTTGCGGCCGCATTGCTAAGCAAAATATGATAAAACGACATTTTTATATTGCTGATCTGCGACTTTGCATAACATCATGAAGACTTGGATTTTGGACTCTCTACAATATATCAGAGTTGATCGTGATGGAAACGTACATTTCAAAAATTCTCATGGTCATACATCAAGAGGTATTACATTAACATGGCGACAATTTGTCAACCTCAATGATATCATGAGGGATTTGGAATATTTTGAAACATTAAGATTCATCTCCTTGGGTGATCAAGTTTGGCTTCAACGTCGCAACAATGAAATTCAAATCTGCCATTCTCATTCCGCAAACTGTTTCTCATTTCGCAAATACAATTGGGATAAGTATAGAAGATACATACATCGCTCCATCATGACATTTATTCGTCGTGAGTTCATCGCCCTACTATGCAAATCTTAATCAGACATGACTACCACGCATCATGAGTTGGAAATTAGATTCCCTACAACGTATTGAAACGGATCATGATCGAAACGTCTATTTCAAAGATTCAACTGGAAATGTGAGAAGAGAGTTTGCTTTATCTTATCGTCATTTTCAATCTCTACATCATATCATGAAGGATTTGAAATACTTTTATATGAAAAGACATTCACGTATTGGAAATCGCATCTGGTTGCGCGTCAACAATCGGCGAATTCAACTCTATCATTCCCAACTTCATACTAACTTCACATTTCATCAAGGTAGTTGGGAGAAGTATAAAAGGAAGGTACATCGCTCAATTTACTCATTCTTTCATCATGAAGCGCCATCGCTACACCATCGTCAACATTCTCCGTCGCTTCAGACTCTACACCAAAATCGATCTCACAACATTACACCAACACCTTCCAAACAGCAAGTATTACCCGGGCCGACCTCAAATGTTAGTGGTGAAGATGAACAATTCACGGAATCTTCAACTCTTCCCAAATGGGACTGTACAGATTCTCGGCGCCCTTTCTCATTCATCGGCGCAGTCAATGCGCTTAGAGCTACAAAGACTACTACGTCGGATATGGAAGAGGGAGAGGTGTGTGATGTCGAATCTGACTGTGGACAATATGGTGATCTCTACTCAATTGAGTGACAGTCTATCATTTTTGAAGATTCGTACCAGCAGTTACAATTTGTGTTATGAACCCGAACTTTTTCCTGCAGCTCTCATTAGTTGTTGGTTACCTGTGCATGTGGCAATCTTTCATAATAGTAAAGTGATCATTACTGGATTAAAATCTCATGTACAAGCAAATGTGATCCTAGACCATCTCATCGAGTATGTACGTACCCAGCGGATTGTAAAATAAAAAACAATTTTTCCAACATGATGTTTTTATTTCAAATCATGATAGAACTTACAAATCATTTTTTCATTAGAGGATGGATTACATGAAAAGTTTTGAATAACAGATACAAATCGAGATACATGTAAACGTTTTAAGATGAAGTACAGTACAAAAGCACCACACGTTGATGAAAGTGGATGTTGTAGTATGCGTTCATTTCGCTGATATTGACGCGTATGTTTTCTCAACCACTGCTGTGTTGGTATATTTGGAGGTTGAGCAAGAGAGTCAAATAGTTCACCACGTCGGTCTTCTCCAATAAAGATCGCTTTCCAATGCTCACCGCCTAAATTCTGCGAATGAGTGTTTAGCACAATAAAGATGGGATAGTGATTTACTGCAGGTGGTAAGGTATCGAGCGAATAGACATTATCGAAAGCTTTCAACGTCGCTTCGTCTGCATTACGCTGCACTTTAGTCTTAATATCGTCAGCAGTCAACCAACTCATTAACGATTATACTGAAGAATCACGTCACGATACTTTGTAATTTCAATATTTGAATCGAAGACTGCATAAATTAATACATTGATCGTCTCAGGTAGTGTTCTTTTGAACGTCAAATCCAAACGAATATTATGAGGCACGTTCGCTTGACGATAGGGGGCACTAATATCGCTGTCAGCAGTCAAATCAAATGCATAAATAGTATATCCACTCTTAAACTCTTTCATAGTGAGTCCGTTGGTGTCATCCGTATTGTAAAAGCCAAAGACATCCATAAAATCAACATAACTGCGCATAAATTGATCCGCAGCAAAATCTGGTTTGTAGGGTGGACCAGGATGACTCACACCATTTACACGTAAAGAAATTTCACTTAACTGATTGTGTTTAAAATTGAAAGGATTCTTCTTTATATTACCATTAAATGCATCATTTTCAACCATTGCCACCATGAGGAGCTTCGGTGCTTCCGATGGAAAGAGGCCATCTTTCATGAAACTCTTTTGATCTTTTGGAATTGTAAAGGTGAGAAGCTTTGTATGCTGAACGGGGTAAATGGCATTTTGGCGGTTAAGACCTTCAGCATGTCCTCTAATGACGCTTGGATTCGGTACTACTCGACGAATGTAAAGTGCAATATCTTCCACATGAATTCTAAAATTGTCAACTTTAGCAAATGCATTCAGCGCAAATTCAGGCTTATTCAATGTCAGCTTGAGTCGCATGCTGGTATTACAGAGTAAAAACTTTGACTGTCTAAAGAAGTCTAAATTCAGCGGACCATATAGCTGACATACTCTACTATCTTTAATCATAGCAGATCGCTTTACAAAGCCACTGTTTGTTTCAACATCAAATTTTCCTGCTTCATCTCTGTACCATCCCATAGCTTCCATATGACTTTTTTGTGCTGCTGGATGAAACTGTGATACATGATTGAAATATGATTTATAGGGATAATCGGTTTGACCACCTTCCACCTGCTGCTCTCCAATCGTTAGAGAAACATCACGAAGTAATGTAGTCAATGGTAAATTGTTCAGTCCAACTTTATGTGTATCGTCAATAGCAGTTCCATCTGCTTGCTGAATTCTAAACCTCAAATCAAGCATCGCATAACTCAAATCTATGTAGTCATCACTACCACCAGGAATAACAAATTCAATGGAGCCAGCATTCTCAGCTGTTCGAGGATGATAATCTATAATACTTGAACTAAGAATATCTGTCTGTATGGCTTGTTGATCAAACAAACAAAACCCGGAAGTTTTACACTCCATGATTAGAAGTTATGGCAGCGTCGTCGTTTAGCGCCTGATGAATGATTAGAGCCTCTGCGACGTTTGCGTGAATGCCTTTTGACTGAAGATCGCACCTTACCAGCTCCGCGATGTTTCCTCCTTCCTTTTTTCATTCGTTTAGGTGATTTCTTTCCTTGAGTAACACCAGCAAAGGTCTGCTTCAATGTTTTTAAACCGCGTTCCTTCCCACGATTCAACAAACTGCTCTTAAAACTTCTACCTCTGGAAAGATCACTAGCAACATCACCAGCAAAGCCAACGGCATTACTTAAAACATTTCGTTTTAAAGATCTACCGACATTGGATATGAGAGGTGCTACAACAGATTTCAGTGCACCAAGTATGCTACCTTCACGTTGGCGGCGAGCGCCGATGTAAATTTGTCCTCCACCACTTACATAGGAGGGTCGTGAATAAAATGAGGCAGTTGGATTCATAGCTCAAACCCTAAACATTGTTAGTTACAACTTGCATGAATCACTGTCGATCACTTAGATGAAAGATGTCGGCACGACGCATCCAAGAGTTCATACTTGAAGGATAACCAGTCCATTTAACAAGACACCATTCTTCACCTTGCCGTTTTTTACATCGAATGATTTTCTCTACCAAATATGTTTCACTTTCAGTGACTACCTCAATCTCATCGCGGTAAAAGCTACCCTCAATTTCTTCATTATCGTAATCTTTCAACTTGTAGGTGGTGGGAGAGTCTTTTTGATTAATCCTTGATACTGTAAATACCTCCTCTGTCCAATTCGGAAGGTACCCTTTAGCAAAAACACTTTTCACTTTTGAGATACGAACTTTATCACCAATTTTCACATCACTTTTCACATGAGTGCGTTTACGTTGGAATGATTCGCGCACTTTATCTACATTGTCAGCATTTACATCTACTGGTCTGAGTCCAATAGAACGATGGATAGAGTGATTGTAGGCATGGAGTGTATCTTGTAGAACCTTTGTCCAATTTTGTGTCAAGTTGGCAGTAAAATGTCGCCACAAGGGATTTAATGTGCGATTAAAACGTTCAACGAGTGCAGCTTTATAAGCACTCTTTACACTAAACAACTCAATGTCATGCCTCTCAAATAATCTTCTCACATGCTGATTTTCAAACTCTTTTCCTTGATCACTCTGAATTCTTTTTGGAATGCGACCTTCTCGAAAAATTGTTTGGAATGCTTTTGCTACTCCTTTCCCTTCTTTAGTTTTTAAAGGTTGAGCCCACGCATAACGCGAGAAAATATCGATGACGGTTAAAATAAAATTATTGCCCGAGTTATGTTTTGAAATGGAGGCGACATCACACAAATCTGCTTGCCACTGTTCATCGATGTCATGAACAATATAATGGCGGGTGCGGTACTTCTTTTTCGCTTGTTTGTGGAGTGTATAGGTAGCCTGACCCTTTAACCATCGTTTCACTTGTGATTGTG
Source organism: Prostheceraeus crozeri (assembly GCA_907163375.1). Taxonomy (NCBI): domain Eukaryota; kingdom Metazoa; phylum Platyhelminthes; order Polycladida; family Euryleptidae; genus Prostheceraeus; species Prostheceraeus crozeri. Next base: position 47,731 of record CAJQUW010001119.1, on the reverse strand, counting down.
GAAGACCACTCGCTTTTGATAATTTCTTGATAGATGCAAATCCTGCCGGATGTTTTACATCATAATAGATTGACTTCAAACGTTCAGTCGATGACGACTGACTCTTTTTCCTCCTTCTCATCTTTTTGTTTTCTTGCCTTTCTACATTTACAACAACTGCAGCATTTAGCTTTAGCGGTTTTGCGATCGTATTCACATTGCTTAGGGGTTTCATTATGAGAGCTGGCACAGGAAGTGCAAGTGACAACGACATTCCCCTCTGGCGGCTCATTACATGGCAAGCAACACATCTGCTTCATATTAATAGTCTGAGAACATGTATTTCCTGGGAGGAGCTGTTTTACGTTTTCCTTTTACTAGTTTTAGTGGTGATGTAGATCTACGTCGAGTTCTTCCTCTTGTTTGCTTAGTGAGTGTGGGAGGGGATGTAGCAGGTGACGTCTTAAACCAATTTGTTGGCATTTTCATCGTCTGAAGCATTGGAGCAGTAGCCACTGTTGAATCAAGTTCTTTCAATGTCTCATTATTCAAAGCAAATTTTGGTACATTATGCTTTTTCAATAGTTTAAGAAAGTATGACCAACCAGGTGGAACATAGCCCTGACGGCGCTTTCTACGTGTCGCATACTGAATCAAGTCTTCATAACGTGAAGCATCAATCACTTTATTTTCATCTGTGATGATTTCTCCTCTATCATTTACATTGAAATAGGGTTCAATACTGTTGAAAAGAGATATGGCATGTGCGCGAGATGCTAAAGGTGTAGCAGTCGACACAGAGTCACGCATCTTTATCTTCAAGTTTTTCAATTGCTCAACAGTTTCCGATTGTAATAATACAGCACGATGTGGATCTTTGATGTGAACATTTTGCTGATAATCTATTTCTTTCCTATACATTTGATTTGCAAGAGGTTGCTTTACTTGCTGCATGGCAGTCAATTGTACATATTCATCCTGAGGAATAACAATCATGCGAGAATAAGAACTCATAGTTTGCAGATAATCATGGGAGTTTTCAAAATATCACTTCGAAATCTAAATTCTTCCGGACACTCTTGCGTAAAGTCAATGAATAAGTAACCGTATGTTTTTTCAGTAGCTGCTTGAAAAATTTCAATTAATGCTTTTGATCCTCTGGGTGCAACTTGTCGCGCTAAAATTTCAAATTGACTTTTATCTCGCGGATTCTTAAAAATAGCATAATAGTGTGTATTCAGGTTTCGTGTACGAGCTTCTTTTCCATCAGGAAACAAATTTTGTGTGATATAGATGATAAAGCACCTTTTATGATGTGCTGCGCGAGTGAACATATCTGTAACATCTTTTGAATTCTTACTTTCTTTTAATAAATCATCCAATACAACAACATCATTAGACTGAAGTTTATCCACTGCAATAATTCCTTCATGTCGAATAAAGTTGCGACTTTGCAATTCCTGAAACAGCGACGGTTGATAAATACCATAACACCAAATCACTCGATTGATAGGTTCCTTAAACAACTCCCTTCTTTTATCCAATAAATTCAGCGTGAAAACAGTTTTACCTGCATGAGATGGACCTGATACAGTCAGAACTTTATCGCATTGAAGTCTGAAATCCATTTTATTACTTTGAGATTCAACATTTGCATAATTAACGCTTAGAGCCAAAGATATTACCCAATAGGTTACCCACGACAGGAGCTAACATTGGAAGTATTGCTGAAAGGAAACCACCCTTTTGTGTTAGAGTTTTCCTCTTTCTTTGAAGGGTGACTTTAGAATTGGAGATGAAACGCAATTTTGTGGCATATCGCTTAAGTAACTTTCGTTGTTTTGGCGCTAATTTCTTCGTCCTCAACTTCCTCACATGAGAAATAATTTCACGAATGAATTTATCGTTAGCATGTCGTATAGCATTGTATCGCTGATTTGCTTTCATTCGTCGGAGAGCTTGAATGGCTGAAGAAAACTTTGAAGACTTTTGACTTTTACGTTTCGTCATTTTACGTTTCGCCATTTTCCGTGTTAGTCTTTGCTAAAACCTATCTTTACCACATTTGCATAGGTACTAACTATTGCGGCATCAGTGACACTCGAAATGAGCAATATCACAGTGGTTACATTTGCAAAGTTGAATGCAATTACGTAAAACAGCGTTGACAAAAAGCATGCTTACATCTCTTGAAGATGCGCTTTTCATTTCCATCCTTTCGCTTACATACATCACAACACATAGTTTCACCGTTACTGATGTCTATAGCAAGTCGTCTTGAAGATATGAATTTGCTAGCCTTTTCTAAATAATAGACGCATGTGCAGAGGGAATATACTTCGAGAGTGAGCAGACATAGCTCGAAAACCAGTTGTGCTATAATCAAGTACCACTGCATTTTCAATTTTTCTTTATGGAAAGTTGAATGTGAATATCTGAAATCGCTTCAATCACTAGACTGCTACCATGATGGTTAAATGCGTTAAGACGTTCAGCAATTTTTATCATATGTCTTTTAAAAAATTCTTCGGGGTGATCTACCACTTCCATTGAATAAGAAGCAAAATGGAAAGAGCGACTTTCCACCTCTTCCTTTCCAAAATGACTAAACTTAATTTTCGCAACTAATCGCGCCATGATAATGCTATCAGAGAATGTATTCATTAACTCTAGAAATAGAGTGCTAGCATCATCGACCACTGCTTCGATGTCGGTCTCATCTTGATGAAAATTTATCACATAATCTTGAACAGCTCCTTTTAAACTTTGCCTATGAAAATGTAATGTTCCGCAGTCGTTTGAGAAAGACATGATCGCCCTTTATCTAACCCATCCATTGCATGAAAACAACTCTTCTCATAGTAACATTTATTGAATAATAGTAACAAGCATGCATTATAAATCAATGGTTTGGAAGAGATAAAATAGATAAAGCTGGTAACTATCATACAGCGAGCAATGATAACCATACAGGACTTTGGCAGTGTTGAGGTAAGGAGGAAAGAAGCATTGGTTATGAACGTAGCTACTACAACGAACAGACAAAATAGGAACAGACAAATCCTTAAAACGTTTCGTGACTTCATGATAATGTTGATTCACTCTACTATCCCAAGGTGGGAGCAAAATGTCATCAATGATTAGATTGGGAAATACTTTCCTCTCCTTACCAGGATTATTACAAAAGATGCGTATAACATTGAAAGCAGCTAACCATCGTTTAAAGTCAATAAGAAGAGCACTCTCACAAGAAAAGCCATAGTCTTGCAAATATTTCAGATTAAGTCCATGAATGTGTTTTCTCGCCCATTGATCAACATTGGGATTGCAGTTGGCATGTTGATGATAGACACTAACAATCTGATATGTCCAATTGTTCATAGCAATAGCACTGAGCTCCTGTACAGGTTCACCCTCACAATCCATAAAAATGATGATAGAAGCCTAAAACGGAAATTTACACATCTAAGGAAACGTTCTATAACATATTACAAAATGAAGAATTACATCGATGCTTTTCACGACAAAATACATAAATGATATGATGGCAACGAAGAAGTAAAATGTATCTAATAAGACCACGTCTACAACACTCAAAGCACATAAGCAAATTGTCATAGGGTAGAGTTAGGAAAGGACTAGTAATTCTCCTTCTCTGATTTGCGTTTTGAGGCAGCATTCTTGTCCGACTTGCGCTTCGTACCACTGCTGTTAAGGATTTGATCAATTATGTCGTCCACATTGGGTGGTTTTGGAATATATAGGATGGATTCCATATGCATGGAGAGAGATGCTATTTTATTATCCTTGTGCCGACCATAATATAGCCCATTCACTTTGAAAAGGATATCCCAAGTACCTTCTCCGAGCTTGTCACATCTGATGGGTATTGAATGATCTCCCTCCTTCTTATAGTAAGTACACCAATGTGATACCGGTAGGCAAATGTGATTACCATCCCAAATCTTTCTATAGGGAGTATCCTTGTCATCTCTCGCCTTCCACTCTTGAGCAAGAGGAGTAGGAATGTCCATATTTAATGTCACGTACTGCTCAATAATATCAAGTTGGCGGCGAATGTACGGACTCACGGGGATCAGTATGTAGTCCCCATACTGATTGCGCATTATCTTGACATCCGTGGAAGGGAGCATTCCCGTTTGGAGTACTACGCCATGATCGTCATAACACAAGACTTGTTTAAATTTACTCTGTAGCGGTGTAGGCTTATGTACCTTGGTTGTTTCTTCCACTGGCCTCAGTTGTAGATGATCTGATCATAGCGAACCTTGTAACGTTTGACCGCCATTTTGTCCTACTAGTGCAGCAGATGGAGTAGATGCCTGAAAATGAAAAAGATTGTATTAAGTTTACGTTCAAGGGAGGAGAGGGAGGGAAGTAGCGACTTACCATTTTAGTTGGATAATAGAATAGGGGACTAGAGAGAGAGAAAATGTGCGTCCGTCAATCGTGTGATTCAACGATGGAATGATTCTCACTGTGGAAGGCTCGCTATTTATATAGAAATGCTTGATGATGATCCTCATTGAAGAATAACATCAAGCTGATTCCAAATCTTGCCTCCGTTTACCAATCCGAGCCCTTGTTCGCCCGCTGGAGCTGTTTCTTGGGAAATTCTAACTCTGTCGTTTTTCGTCAATCTCCCAAAATCTTAAATGGCGTCTCACATCTAAACGAAGACAGATATGAACAAGCCGTTTCTTTCCGTGAATTTGTCTCACTCTTAGCTTTCAAACGAGTTATTGCACGACTTTCTACGACCTCTAGAACCAAAGTTGGAAGATCGGTGCCGAGGGGGGAGGAGGTCGGTGAAATTTGATGGAAACTGATTGCGTTAAAATTCCCATACTGAAATGCAGCATTTCACGCTGAAAAGTTTTCCCAATTTTGTCGCTACAGCCCAAAACGTCACTCTGACACTGTCGTTTTTCAGGTGAGCGAGCTCCGACCTAAAATCTTAAATGGCGCCTAACTTTTAAACGGCTGGTCCGATTGAACAAGAAAAATGTTTCACCGAGCATTTTTCTCACTCTTCTTTGAAACGAGTAGCTGTAAGACAAAATCCGTCCACTAGAACCAAAGTTAGAAGATTGCTGTCGGGGGGGGGGGTCAGTGAAATTTGATGAAAAATGTTTTGGTGAAGGTCCCAGGTCGAAATGCAACACTTTGGAAAATTTTCAAAATTTTACCCATACAAAGCCACTCTGACACTTAGGATTTTTTCAGGTGAGCTCCGACCTAAAATCTTAAATGGCGTCTCACATCTAAACGAAGACAGATATGAACAAGCCGTTTCTTTCACTGAATTTGTCTCACTCTTAGCTTTCAAACGAGCTATTGCACGACAAAATCCGTCCACTAGAAGCCAAGATCGAAGCGAGCTCTCCCGAGGGGGGGGGTCAGTGAAATTTGATGAAAAATGTTTTGGTGAAGGTCCCAGGTCGAAATGCGACACTTTGGAAAATTTTCAAAATTTTACACATACAAAGCCACTCTGACACTTAGGATTTTTTCAGGTGAGCTCCGACCTAAAATCTTGTAACAGCTCTAACTTTTGAACGGCTGGTCCGATTGACTCGCGGCAAAAATGGCGTCGAGCAGTTTTTTCTCCTCTTTCAAACGAGTAGCTGTAAGACAAAATCCGTCCACTAGAACCAAAGTTAGAAGATTGCTGTCGGGGGGGGGAGGTCAGTGAAATTTGATGAAAAATGTTTTGGTGAGGGTCCCAGGTCGAAATGCGACACTTTGGAAAATTTTCAAAATTTTACCCATACAAAGCCACTCTGACACTTAGGATTTTTTCAGGTGAGCTACAACAGTCCACCCTCCCAACCTGGCCGGCACACCACGCCAACCTCGACAGCACATCACCGCGCGCTATACGACGGCCGGCCAGAGGGGGGGGACGTCAGCGAACCTTGCGGACTAACTTTGCCGGCACACCACGACACTCTGTCGTTCCAGAGGGGGGACGTCAGCGACGGCGGCCATTTTGCGCGGTCCAGAAGTGGAGTTTTACTTACTACTACGCTTCTTTTTGGGACTGTCGATATTACTCGACAAAGTGTCGATACAATGCGAGCATCATTATAGGCTGCACATCTTGCTTTTCATCTAGAATGATTAATTAAACCGATAAGCCAAGAAATTCGAGTAAGGAGAGATTACATGGATATCACAGTTCATATCTAAACCAAGAAAAACAGCCGTGAGAGCCCGAAAACAGTTTTACTGTCCATAATACCCGATTTTACCCTACGAGTATAAACAAAGCTAAGAAAATGAGAAAAATTATCCTAATATTTCCTTCAGCCCGGTTATTTCGTGACTTCTAGCAAAAGAGTCTTGGGCGAGAAGGTCACTGGCGTTTGAGCGCATCAGTGAGATGCCTACTTTTTTCAAGATGGCGGTTTGGACGTCAGGGAAGGATGAAAGCCGAAACGAGATCTTTCGGTCGAGAACGTCTTTTGTCTCGCCTCCCCATGCTTCATACGTTGATATCGCCATAGGAATGCGAATCCAACCCAGCTCATGACACTTGGGATCGTTGATGTTATGTTTTCTTTGCTCGTCTTTGTGCTTTCTTTTTTTCACTTGACGTGCAGATTCGTAGCATTGGGTGTACATCATTCTGTGAAAGTCTCATTTTCGGCCTCGTGCCCTGCAGAAATTCGCTCTGGCTGCCGGATCGATAATATAGATCGATATTATGAATTTTTGTGAGTTATTATTGGATGTTTCGTTATCCTATTTCATTGATGACTGCCTGCAATTCATATTTTGACAGAAAAGTTCCGTTCAACACAAACGTCTTATATACATGTGTAGGCCTCCTACTAATAGTGGAGAAGGAAGATGACAAAGGTCAATAATAGTTAAGGAATGGATAACATGGATAATGGGACAATGAACGTAAAAATTGAATTACAGTGACTTTACATGTAGTAGCTACATAAAATATTATTGAACTAATTGCATTGTACATATGGGAGGTAGCCTTGAATCTATTTGCTATTGGCAGGCATGCCGTAGTGACTGGGATCCCAAGTATATGTGTAGGTGGTACATATATATTAGCTATACACACAGGCCCTTATAAGCTCTTAGGTGAAGGCGGTCTCGGTGCTAATTAAGCTATACATTGGGCATATTATAGATAATTGTGTAAAATCAAAGGCCAGTATATAGTCCTAAGCCTATCTATGACCGTGGACTTCGTCAATTCAAAAAGTAACACAAATGGTAGGCCCATGCAAGTAAGCCCCGATGCAGCTTGGGGTCAACTTGCGTAGGTTTTTAACTCTAAAGCATGCTATTGGGATTTCTACTGGGATTGGGATCTATTGGGATCCCAATTGAAATTCTCATTGGGATTGGGCTGAAAATTCATCTTAACGGCAAGCCTGGCTATTGGAGGTTCCACATTATCACTAATAATATTGTCAAGTTATTGAATTTTGTAAATCAGATATAAATATTAAATCACTATCACTTTGCCTTCCCCATTACGTTATTTCGTAATTGTAAATCGAGTTTAGATTTCTTCAAATTTATTCCAGACAATTCCTAGTGAGTTTCAGATTTCTATTCTGAAAGCGACTTGAAATTTCGAAACTGACTTGAATGGAGTTGGAGAAAATGTAGTAAAGTAATGATCAGACACATTTAAACATATCAAGCGGGGATCCTCTCAGAATGATGCACAAACTATTCAAATGTCTTTTCCCTCACTTTTCGTCATTTTACCATTATACAAAACCTGTGAACTCAGTGATATAACAAGTGATATAGAAATCAAATTTCAGTACCTACATTAAAAATCCTTGAATTGCAGAAGTATCGAAACATACATTAAGCAATAACTTGTAATGTGTGATGATTTCAATCCATTACCGACTATTAAGTGCTTCAAACTTGGATTGAGAAGCAAAATCTTCGAATTTTACCAAGTCAATACTAATGAGTGAAAAATTGTCCGCTTAATTATTATCAAAGTGAAAAATTCACTAGAATTCTTTATCTTCAATTGCTACTCAATTTCCAATGTGCAATATTTTAAAAGTATTTTAAAAATATTCAGTTTCAGCACTTCCACTTGGACATCTGCTAAAAAAGACCAAATTTCTTCTTTATTTATACAGTGCAATTTACAGTATCTAGAGCAATTGCTTAAAACCATATGTATTTATCACTATCTTATATTCATTTTTAGCTTGTTTGATACCAGGGTTTTGAGTAACAGAACTTTTAAAAAGGTTGCTTAAATCGCGTTTTTCTTCAATTTTTTTCTGCAATGAAAAATGTTCCTTGGCGATATCAATCAATTAAATGTCAAGAGAATACATACAAGTAGTTGCATACTATATGACCCGTATAGTTTTGTTAGTAGAAAGTTAATCCAAAATCCATCCTTCAGTGAGACAAAATGCAGCAAGTTGTGAAACTCTTATGATATTAACATTTGAATTAAAACATGTTAGCAATAAATTACTGTAAAACACAGGAGGAGGAAGAAGAACTACTGGAGTCAATGTTTACACCAACATTCCTGCAGAGTTCCATCGCTTTAGATATTGAGAGTGAACTGGAATCAGAATTGGTCGAATTCATTTCATTTTCCAACTCCTTGACCGCATTTGACAGGTTACGATATCTTTTTGATTCCTCTTCCTTGGCTTTCGTCAAACGCTTCATTGTATCTTTCGCGATGATTTTTATATTTTCGAGCTGCAGCCTCTGTTCCTTCTCAAAATCTTCAAGACGTTCTATCTTCTTCTGAGTGTCTTTTCTCTTTGCTGACTTTTCAGCGATAATGTTTAGGATCATTTTCTTAGTGGAAGATATCAACCTCTCGATTTCTTCTTTAGAAGATGACAACTTCTCTCTATTTGAACGGACGCGCTGTCGGAATTTCTCCGCTTCCTTCTCTCGTGCTGAAGAGTCCACATCAACGAATTGGAGAATTCTACCCAAAACATTGAGATGGGCAGATATTTTCTCAGCAGCGACGTTCGTCCCGTAGTATTGAATTGATTTCTTGTCCTCTTGAGTTGACTTCTCTTCGATGTTGTCCGACTTTCTTAGCGTCCACAATGGAGGAGAGAGGGCTGGTGGATTGGGATCAAAGCGATAATTTCTTTGACGGCGAATTTGACTCTCTGGACGGAGATTCTTCTCCCGATGATTCTGAGTCGGTAGATTAGATTGGCTGAGAACGCCAGCCTTTAACATGTAAGCCTCATTAATCGATTGAGATGAGTATGACCACTCACGGATCGGTTTTTCATGACGATTTTGCGTTTCATCAGCAATATTTCTTTTTGTATTTATGGTAGTGGATTGTGATCTCGTCGGATGCTTAGAAGATACGTCTTGGTAGGGATGGAACCGATAAGAAAGTCTCTTTGAAGAACGATTTGGATGATCATCTCCAAAGTTCGGCTGACTAGAGGAGAACTGTTGGCCAATTGTTGTTTGACTGTTAATTGACTTCTCTTCATTTGGGCAAACACACCTCCGCCTTCTGAAATCGTAGATGGGCTCTGCATCTCGGACTTTTGACTCTTGACGCGATTGGTTCGCTCCAGACATCGTCGTTTGACTGTTAATGGGCTTCTCTTCATTCAAGTAAACGTACCTCCGCCTTCTGAAATCGTAGATGGGCTCTGCATCTCGGACATTTGACTCTTGACGCGATTGGCTAGCTCCGGACATCGTCGTTTGACTGTTAATGGGCTTCTCTTCATTCAGGTAAACGTACCTCCGCCTTCTGAAATCGTAGATGGGCTCTGCATCTCGGACATTTGACTTTTGACGCGATTGACTCGCTCCGGACATTGTTGTTTGACTTAAACTGACTTGACTTTCTGCTTTTGACATTGGGAAACAATTCTCTTTCGTTTGCTGTTTCATATTGACGCCTCTACTCACATTAGGATCTGCATTTAATCGTCGGAATGTGTATTTGCTTTGAGGAACGGCGGTCTTTCGTGTGAGATTCATGACTGAATGTAAAATGCAGCGAGCTGACTGTCAATATGTATCAGGGGATTTTGAGAACAATGAGCGCTGTATGTTGAACAAAAGAGCGATGATTCAGCAGTTGTCTCCTATTGTCAAAAGAACAACAACTGCAACCGATCTGCAGCACGTTGACTTCACGTTTAACAAATTCTGTGATGATCGAATTTAGGTAATGCGAAGTGATTTTCGAATTGGCTTCTTTTGTTTCTGCGTGTTGCAGATAGCTGTGTGAAATGTTTATGAAATGTGCATGAAATGGTAATCTCTTTGAAGTAGATTGCTATGATCAGCTGTCTGTTCATGGATATCTAGATAGTATATAGATGTTCATGGTCTGTTATGGGCATGTAGATATTTTACTGTTCAACTGCCTTCAATGGTGTTTTATTCATAGTTATTTTTTCTTCTACTGAGCACGGTAATCTACGTGCTGAAGGTCAACTCATGGCACAAAGTCTGTGGTCAGTATAGCTGCAAACATAGAGCATTACTGCATGGACTTAAACATTGCATTGGCGCAAAGTCTGCATTGTATCACCTGAAAAGAACTGCGCAAGCTCTGTATAACTCCGAGTCCAATGCAATAACACAGTTGACTAAGAGTTCAGTTATGTCGATTAAGGGCTTGAGTTAAGCTGTTGATGCACCGAAGGTATACGATGTTTTTGTGATGAATGTAGGCATGCTTTCGACAGGTGATTTCAACGGAAACGAATATTAATTGGCTATCGTGATCAAGCATTGATTGCAATTAAGTTGGGCTAAGCAATCAATTAATTGAAGTTAACTGGTGTCATCAATCATGTCATCAACTCATATCCGATCATATCTGAAGAAGCGTAATTATTTTTGATATCTATGAAACTACTTTCTCATTTGCTGATGATGTGGGAGCATTGAGTTTGAGCAGCGTGAACAAAAGTGAAAGAAAGAATGCAGTTTTTGGTACTATTTCACAGGGGCTGCATTAATCGAAAAGACCCGCTGTTGACTAGAAGCGCTGTCAAATTCCGGACTAATGCCAGCTATCATCATAGCATTGATATCCGACCACCATGTGTGCATAAAGCGGAAGAAAGCCACCCAAGGACTACTGCGATATCTAAATCAATCCAGACAACATCACGTTGTGGATAATTGGCGACATTACACAGCACGTTCAAGCTATCATGCTCATAGTATAAAATAGTGAACTAATCAAATTTTCATTGTGCGGCATTCTTGGCCGAAATATAGGTTTTCCCGATCAAATATAACACTTGTTTTGACCAAATGTAATATAGATAAAAGCAAATGTAACACGTCAACATTAGGGCAGTTATCAAATATAACCTGTCAATGACGGAAATTCTTTGATATCGCATCATTGATAGCATCCGATGAAACACCATAACAACATATTTGGTCTGTATCTGCCACTTATAAAGAGATTATAGTTTGATATTTTTTCATGATATGGTTCTACCTATGGTCACAAGAAACGATTAGAAAGAAATAAACATCTGACGTGTTCTGACAGATTATATCTGATCTAACATCAATTTCGTTGCAAGCGATGCGCTGCATTGAATCTATATTGGTCTACATGCTACAAAGGATTGTCTTTTGTTTTGTTTGGTTGACAGGTATTTTTTGATCGGGAAAACCTATAATGAACTCGTATTTTGCAAGAAATGTCTTTAATACACATTTTTATGAATATCTGATACAAAAAATTTGATGTCATTTATGCGGCTTCGACTTCGCTTTCTTGCAAGAGTACTTATTGAATTGATGTAATTTGTTTGCGTTAGTTTGCGTCATATTCGATTTTGTTTGCTGCTTAAAATCAAAATTTTTTGATCTTCTGTCTTTGCGACCTATTATTGTGCTTAATTAAGCTACGTTAGAATGTGGAAAAATGATGGCAACAATGTATCGCGTAATGACGATATCTGCATCAATGCATGTAAAAGAAGTTTTAGAAATCTCATTTAGAGTACAGTACCTGTACATCTACATGTCCATTTATAGCATTGCTGTCCGCTTTTCCCTAGATTGCTGTCCAGTCCAATTCAATTACACACAATATTATTAACATACATTTTTACGCGGCCTCAAATGTCCTAGATTGTTGCCCTCAAAAATCCATGTTAATGTCATATTGTCCAAAAAAACCAATAAATAGCCCGATCCTCTTCGTCTTGAAATGCAGTTTCAAAAGCCACTACAATTACAAAGGTCAAGGTTGGACCGATTTGTTAGTCGTTAATGAAGCACAGAGGAAGTCTAAAAACTGATCCAAGCTCTTCTCCGTCAATCTTCTTCGATCAAAAATCTCTGATCTTTTCTATCAAGAAGCCACAGAAGAGCGATATTTATGGGAAAGCAACGGATGAGTAGTCCTGGTTAACCGCAATTCAGGATCTGTATCTGCTTGAAATGTCAGAAGCCCTGTGCGTGCACATTAATGATAATTGAAAGATAAAACATATCTTCCAAATGTCAGTTGTGAGGATAAAGTTAAGGATTTAAGCTATAAATGCTCCATTGCATTGAGGGAAGAACGTCTCTCAAATATCAATGTCCTCATATTACTTGTCCTGAATCGACCTCGATGTGTTGTCAATGATTTTACAAAGCTAATTATAGAACATTCAGCTGCCTCAAATAGGATGACATTGTTGTTTTTTGCTACCGAGAATAAGATCTCTTCTCCAATTTATGTGACACTTTCTTCTTCGAACTCTTCGAAGATTTTGTACTAATTCTCGAGCTTTGTGACGCCTGGTGATAATTCATATTCATAATGAAATGATTTCTGATGTCACTGCTTCAAAGACCTCTTCCAAAGAGTTAGAGTGCTAGTTATTTAAAAGTGTATATAAATGTTTCTATCAACGTGTTAGGAGGGCTAGAAACTCGACCGACGACCCACCTGACCCACCATCGACCTGTGATGAGGCAAATCACGATAATTCTGGTAAGGAATACGATTAACAGTCTTCTAATATTCAAATGTCTATCTATGGTACTATTTCATGTCATTCGCAGTATTTCGCAACTATGTAATGAACTAAGAGATAGCTGATGTCCGAGTACATGCATGTCTCAATTTTAAGTCCCAAAAACAGTCCATGTACTCTCACGGCATTTAAATTATGATGCAGTGTATCAGAGACATCAGTCTCTACACTTGGAAAGTCCTTGTTCATAGACTTGATGTACTCTTCTCTTTCAGAGACTAGTGCACTAAATCTATGACTCGGATTTTCTACAGCGTGATATGTCATCATGTCAGTGATATGTGATGCATCAATCATGTGTCATATACGTAAACTCTCAGAACAAATCATAAAAGTCCAGTCATAGATGTCATGGAAGCCAACATAGAAGTAGATAATATTATTGGTTTCTATGGTAGGTGGCCTATTGTTAATTTCTAATTTCAAAAACTTAAAACGGCTTTTTCTTCCACTGAATTTTAGAAAAAGGAAAATAAAACTAAACTCATACTAATAAATTTTATCTTGAGCGCTTTCGATGACTCTAATCATAAGATAAGTAATTAATAATAATTTCCGATAGTCTAATGTCTCGATTTTAGTATGTACCTATGCATAATTTTTTACTTAATCTCTTTTCATAGCTATGTAATTTGAATGTTTATAACTTTCAGTGCAAGATTGTTTAGAATCCTCTTATAAATGACGTATCTTATGATTAGAGTCATCGAAAGCGCTCAAGATGAAATTTATTAGTATGAGATTAGTTTTATTTTCCTTGCTAAAATTTCTAATTTCTTTGGTAGCCCCAGACTACCAAGATATCGACATAGTACTTGGATTAGCTCATTCATGGATATCGCGAAATAGTCATCAATTTTATATTGAACAATAGACATTTATCAATCACAATGTGAAATAAAAGCTCCCTCCCTTAGCTTCTGTAAACCATGGACTCCTACATATCTCTAGGAGTCCATGTTTAAACCATAGAGTAGGGATATATAGGTAGAGTGTCGACTCAAAAAAAGTATATGTATACAGTGAAACTTTTTATATGAAAATATTCAGTTTTTTGCGGAGATTACGTTCCCGTGGCCTAAAAAAAATATTTGAGCAGTTTTAAAAAAGTCAAAAAAAAGGCATAAAAAATGTTGCCAATTTATATACTACCGGGATGACGCCCCTATATAAGTAGTATGAAACAAGTTGGCCATCAAAAGGAATGAATATTTGCCAATAAGCATCCTAACTAAGCGGAAATCAAACTGATTATCAAGGGAATTTCGTGATCCGTATTATAATGGAAGTCTTCATGAAAAAGTCGCGATATTATTCGTGCTTTCTTGGCTGAAATTTCAAGTTTTTAATTCAATCTTCACCGGCATGATTTTATGATTCACTAAATTTGTGTTTCATTTCTTGAATCTGAATGGTGATGTGGACCCATTTACATCTTTCGAAGTGAATTGAAATAATTGTCTTTAATTATGTTATTTTTCTCTACCAGTGGCAGGTTGCCTGTGATATGATCACGCTTCAGGAGATTCTCTTGAGGTTGAGCATGAAAGCAATAGCAGGTCATCGAGTTGCCAATTTAACAAATATTACCTATCCAAGGCTGTCATGACACGGACATCTGTAAAATAATGTCATTTCATTCTGCATTATACCATCATGATCAGTCAATTCCGTTGTAATTTCTTCAAAACTGCAAAAATTTGCATATCTCACATGTGGTGACAATAACACCTGTATCTCCTTTGAGTTCATTTAATAAAATCGAAAGTGTATACACATTGGGGATTTAATAAATGCGGAGTTACCACTCTACCTAGCATACTCACTCTATGGTTTAAACCATGCCTGTTTAACTCTATTATTTAATTTTCCTATCTATGTGACAGCGAAATGAAACGTAAACGCCTGAGAGGGACTGTTGACTCAGATTTCTCTAAATCAAGAATATCTTGGTTAATCAATGTCACACAGACATGGTTTAAAACGGTTATATCATGGCTAAATCTAGCTCATAGCAGGCCTCACTCTCGGGCAATTGTTCGCCGTCGGGATGTTTACATGCAATTGCTCTTGTTGAGTAAAAAGGCTATATCATGGCTAACCATAGATCCTATATCAGGTCTGAACAAGGGCAATTGCATGTAAATATCCCGATGGCGAATCCTAAGGGATGCTTACATGAACAATTGCCCGAGAGTGAGGCCTGCTATGAACTACAGTGATGATCATAAAAAGTGGACCCTCTAATTTCTGTCTCATGAAATTTTGTCAATTACAGATGCAAATTTGGCAGACAAATGAAAATAAAAGTGGAAATAAAATTTTTCTCTTTTGTTTACTGGCTTTGTAGAGTCAGTTGGCCAATGTTGCTTTCGCTGGTGGTCACTAATATTTCGTAACCTCACCAGAAAGCTTAATCATTTGTCGAATCCGGGAAGGTATGCTTTTGATCAGGCGGTTGATTACTTCTTGATCTAAACTTTCCATTCTTGCCTACGTAAAGCTTGGGCAAGTCGAGAGAGAGACCAGCATCTCTATAGGAAGAATTGATCGCCTCACATCACGCTTCAATAGACTGCAGACAGTTTCAATTGGATTGAGGTCTGGTGAGCAAGCGGGTCATTTCAAAGTTCGTATGCCGGCTTGAGCTTTAAATGAATTACACAATTCCTGTGACAAGTAGTCCGGGAGCTAGCGTGTAGTTGTGCAGAGAACGAGGTAGTACATAAAACTTTCACATAGCATACCACACCTCTAACCTACTGTAAAACTTCGCGTCTGCCGGATCAGATCATTTGTTTTTCAGAAATAGAGAGGATAACACAATCCTATGTATTTCCAGTGGTAAAATTGTGACATTTAAGGCGTTGATTCCATTTTTTCGAATTTTTGCTCATAAAAGTTACACAAATTGGTATTTTGTTGAACTGGTTATTGTAGAAATCATCTACAGATCATGATCTTTCAAATGAGTTATCATTCAGTGACAGAGGATGAAGTAAAGTGTACAAACAGACACTTTTCGTTGGTGTAACTGCAAATTTTAACATAGAAATTTCAGGAAAATTGCTGATATACTTTAACGAAAAGTGTCTGTTTGTACACTTTACTTCATCCTCTGTCACTGAATGATAACTCATTTGAAAGATCATAATCTGTAGATGATTTCTGTAATAACCAGTTCAACAAAATACCAGTTTGTGTAACTTTTATGAGCACAAAATTCGAAAAAATGGAGTCAACACCTTAAATGTCACAATTTTACCACTGGAAATACATAGGATTGTGTTATCCTCTCTATTTCTGAAAAGCAAATGATCTGTTCCGGCAGACGCGAAGTTTTGCAGTAGGTTAGAGGTGTACTATGCTATGTGAAAGTTTTATGTACTACCTCGTTCTCTGCACAACTTCACGCTAGCTCCCGGACTAAAGTGGCGCTGTCGTCCATGTAAATTCAGTCGGCGGAAGGATCACCCAATTGGGAGGACAATGGAAGAATGTGCCTTTGCAAAAGATTCACATATCCATCGGAATTCATGCTATCCCTTTAGATATGGAGTTCAGTTCGGCCATTCAACCATATTGCAGCCCAAAGAAACAATCTTCCACCTCCTTGATTCACAGATGATGTCAAATGATCAGGAATAGCATCACCTGACTTCACCCAAACTCTCAAACGGTCATCGCGACTTCTGAGACAGACAGATGCTTCGTCACTCCAGACAACTCGATTCCATTGAGAATGCCACTGGCAATGTTGCATTGCCCACTTCAGCCTCAAGCTCTTGTGGTTGGCGGTCAATTCGATCCCAGATGGTCTCCTCCGGCTTTTGAAGTGCTCACTTTTCAAAAACGAATGGAAATTTTGTTTACAACTTATCTGGGTCAACACTTTGATCCTCGCTAAGCAGATGTCTAGACACCTTAGATATTGAAAGCCTGAGAATGATCTTGTTAGCGCCAGAAGATGTAAACAACTTTTCAACAATCAACAGAAACGGAAAGTTATACAATGAATTCGGGACATCACAACTTATTTAAGTGTAAACCGATTTAGATGAACAATGCATCAAAAGAATGCTTAGAGAAAGCCCTTTCACTTACTACAGTCCGTTTCATAAAAAGTGGATCATCCTAAAATTTGACTAAATAAAACATAAGTATGATACAGAAAGCATTTTTCATGTTATTTCATGTCCCTAATATATTTAAATGTCCTTATATAATCTGATAAGCTATGATACAGTAACGGTTCTTAAGAAGCTAATATTTTGTGGCCTTACCCCTATTGTCAATGACATTACCAATTCGTCTAGGCATTGATTCGATGATATCGTTGATTTTTGAATGATCTAACTTTCTCCACTCTCTTTTTAACAGTGACGTAAGTTGTGATACGCCATCTGTAGGTAGCAGTGAACGACGAACGTTACGTTTTAGAATACTCCATACATTTTCTATGGGATTCAGATCAGGAGAACGAGCTGGCCAAGATAATGTCCTAAGCCTAATTGAGACTTGCATAAGTTGACTCTACTACTCCTGTGACACCGTAGCATTATCATCCATAAATAACCAAGTCGATGGATCACCAAGTTGATCTGTCATTTGGCCAATGTTCATGTCGTAAAACATTCACATAGCGTTCAGAATTCATGGTTCCTTGCTGTATGTGAAGTTCAGAGCGGCATTGGTCCAAATGCCAGCTGACACTTGCCTTTTAGTGAATGCGATCTCGTTATTGTTCATTTGTGCTTTGTATTGTTTTCAACCGGTAAGAGATAGATTTCTAGCTGAAAGCAATCAGGAGTGCTGCCAACACCACCGCAACGAAGTCAGGAAGCTATGGAACATGAAGTCCAGTTAATCACATGTAGCAGTTACATTATTGTTGATGAATAATGGTGCTATACTGGCTCTGATTGACCGATTTTCTTTATTTTTGTTTTGCTTGATAGCTTTTGGCTCGTAGATTAGAACAGCATATTACATAACAAAGGAAACAAATGTAATTTTATAAGAGTGAGGTATGATTTTGTGTAACATTGCTAAATGAAGATCAAATTATGTACTACTTTTTTTATCTATAACAGGAAAACAACTCAATATTCATGCTTGAAATTTCCAACAATGATATTAGTAAGCACAACTGATATATCTTCCAAATTTCAGAGAAATTCGTTCAAGTTTGGCGGAGTTAGACAAAGTTGAAGTTAAGGCGATGTTTAAGGGTGATCCATTTTTTATGAAACAATCCTTGATTCATTGTCATGCTCACATGTTTTCACATTGAAAATTTGAAATTTTTAAAAGTGGCTATTTTCACATTTTGACCTCTGTCCACCTTTAGCAGTGGCGGATACAAATGTACAGTGGTTCATTGAAAAGCTGAGAACTTAGGCTCTTGAATGGTGCATAGTTTATCAATGTAAAATGTGATTGAAGGGCAAGAGAGTCAATTGAAGTTTGACACAATTTAGGTGGTCCGCTTTTTATGATCAACTTCAGCCATGACATAGCCGTTTTAAACCATGTCTGTTTGACATTGAGTAGCCAAGATATTTTTGATTTATAGAAATCTGAGTAAACAGAATCCGGGGAATGATAGAAATGTGAGTAAACAGTCCCTCTCAGGCTTTTGCGTTCCATATCGCTATCACATAGAAAGGAAAATTAAATAATAGAGTTAAACAGGCATGGTTTAGGACCTGCTAAACTAGATTTAGCCATGATGCAACCTTTACGTACATGATTTCGCAGGGCTTCCTATGTCCACAGGTTAATAAGTTCCACGAAGCAGGTGAATATTTTCCTGGTGCAGACTTCTATGCAAAAGGTCATGCATTGTAACAGATAATGCATAGATTTCTTCGATCATTATTTGTCATAATAACCTCCAGCCTTCGGCTCTCGGTAATTATAGCAATAATGACCGAAGAAATCTATGCATTATTTATTACATAGCTGAGGAAGGAAATGTTGATTTTTCCTCTCTCAAAAAAATAGCTGCTGTTTTTCTGCCGTTGTGTTCATCTAACAGAAGATAGGACTCGTGACACTTCGAATAACATCATCAAAGAGCTTCAAAGTCAACACTTCAAATTTGATGAAGCAGTTTTCAATCTTACATGTATTTCTTATTGCTCGAGTGAGTCATAGAATTTCAAGGTAATTTCCATTGCCGTCTTCTTAGACTTGACATTTGTTTTATACTGCACAATCGGCTTTGATCGGCTTCAGTTATTTCTTTTCGTGACAAACGCTGACTTCTCTGACACGAACAAAACTGGTTCTGTCAATGAACTTAAAGACAAAGCCATGAGAATCGATTTATGGAAGACATTATTTTCAAGGCATTTTAGGCCTGTTGCCGGAATAAGAGATCAATAGGATGGCAATTTTCTTTGTGGGTGAGAGTCATAATTGCGCTTTGAAAAGCAAGCGCGGCCTTTGCATATTTCGAATTATGAAGAAAAAAAATGCATTTGTCATTCTATCTTTGTCATTCCAAAGTTGTCTTGTCATTCTATCCTTGCATGAAAGTAGACAATGAAAACCGATTTATGCATTTGAGCTTATGAAACTCCCTTGAGGTTAAATGTTGCACCTGAGTCCTCTAAACCGTATATTAGACTTCTTCGAAATTACATTACCCTTTTGCATTTACCTCTGTGGATGACACATATTTGTTAACAACATGACCCTTCAAATAAGCAATGTACCAGAGCAATGGAAACTGGATATCATAAAACCTATACCGAAGACCAACAAAGTCGGGTGATTTTCGGCCAATCTCCATTACACCAGTTTTGTCACGACTTTGTGAGAGATTGATCGTCAAGAAATACATAAACAAAGTTGTTATGGGAAGAATCGAATTATCCAACTGGAGGTACAACGGCAGCTTTGATTTAACATAGCTCTCGAAATGCACAAAACAAACAATCTGACTGGTAGCACTAGACTTCTCAAAAGCATTCGACTCAGCAAAACGTTGCTGATGAAAAATACAACTGGATATTTCGCAAACATGCAACACTTATGAATGAATGATCCTCACACTGTAAATCGCAGGATACGAAAAATACATACAAACATATACCAAAATCACATACAATTTGAAACTAGCATCTGATACGAGATGTTCTCGTATGCTTACAGAGATCTGGTATGTTTTTCATACGACATCTCACTTACTTTCGTATGTGATTGGTATGCAGCGATACGAACTATTCTATCTGTGATTGGCTGTTTTACACTGAAATACGAATCCTCATTCGTATGCCTTTGATATGCCTTTGCTATGAAGAGCTTTAAGTCACATAGCAAAGTAATATATATATATATTACATACTACTGTCAAATAACTTTTTTCGGTAGTACTAGTTGTGAATATTTTTTGTTTGATAGATTGATATTCAACTGGATTAGATTTATTGTGAATTTCATGCTCCACGAGTATGTAGTCGTTGCCACTTGCCTAGCAACATTAACGGGACGTTTAGGTAGCTCTACTTTATGAACCAAGTTGATAACCATCAACTCATTCAAGCGATATCTTTCCTACAATCATGTTGACTTATCATGAGATATTATCTCAAACGTAACTATTTTTGCGTTCATGAGTTATAATGTGTTCAAAATTACACAATGCATAATTGTTGATGGTTGCATACTTATTGATTATTCATGAAATGCCTCAGACTTTCGTGTATTAAAATCGAATTCAGTATTGAAAGTATGACTCTTGAATGTCATTATCTCACTACTTACAGAACAGTAGCAACATTAGTGTGATCTTTATTGACAAAAGGCCTTAAATCAACATACTTTGGACATGATTGATGCTTTCTTTTAACATTGTGCTGGTATGGCTTTAGTATGTAAGGCATACCGCATTTGAAATAACATACGAAAAGCATACAAATATATACCAGGAGAATACAGAAATATACCTATGCATCCTTCGTATGTGATTGGTATTGAGCGATTTACAGTGCAGATGTATCTAACATTAATCCAAGCGTTGGACCAAGTGCTTCCTAATGAAACTGATCATCAAAGGAAATGTTGTCTTAAAAGCTCTATTGTTGTAACCATTTGGATAGCAACCTACCAGGATCTTGACTTTTGAGGGCTGCAGTCGGGTCTGGTCAGCCAAGTTGATTTTTCTTACATTAACTTCTTTTGATTGAATGTCTTTTTTCTTTCTTGACTGATGTTGATTCATGATCAACAGATGCATCTCGTGAATGTGATGTATGAATGAAGTAACTCGAACCTCGTCATCTCCTCAACAAAAGTTGCCACAATATAACTATTTTTATCCACTATGTCTGTAGATATCAATTGCATAATCATGAAGAAGCATATTACGGACCGAAAAAATTTGCTATTCACATATGCATACATACAGATATTATATATACAGACATATATGATTTAAAAGAGTAACAAAACAGCAAAACCATGTAGGCCCCTACATGTAGAATTGAAACAGTCTGATTGCGAGAAATGAATCTCGATAATGTTTTCATCACCTCTACAAACAACTTTCATTTTTTTCGTTGATGGTCCGTGTATTGTTACGTTTTCTGCAATTTTCATGGATGATATTGTTTGGAATTGTGACTCATCTTGAGAGGTGGAGCTTGACGCAATTAGAAATTCTCGTGTACATGTAGTACTTGTAGCAGCTTCTGGCCTGTCGATCTGTGATGATGTACATGTACTCGATGTCCGCTGTTGTTCTCGTAATTGTAGTTGACTTTGGGAATGTAGAGAATTGTATAGTGATTTGTTCATGTTGACCATCTTGGTCGGTACATCTTTTCCTAATATAGGATTCCAAACTTCTCGAATTCTTGTGTCCAGTGACTTTGCAAATTTGCTCTTTCGAAAATCCCTTATCCTAGAGTTGGTTTATAACTGTAGAACGAACGGAATGATTTGTATAGGTTTTTGACAATGATGCAGCTTTTGAAATTTCTGACATAATTTTTCCTAGGGTATTTTTTCCAATGACGAGATTCCTGTGATACCATTGGCCGTCATTTTCAAAACTTTTCGAGTCTTTTGGCCATAATATTTTAGGATCATGGATTCGAGATGAGTAAATGTCAAATGCCTCAACGGGGCAATGGGACTTGTCTTCTTGTTCATACATTTTTGACTTTTTCAATTCCTTAGACGACAATGATGCTTCTACATTTTTCGATAGATGAGTTTCATTTATTTTTATGTAAGTTCTTCTGCTTGAATCTTTTTCTTTACTAAATGTATGCACTGCTAGCTCGCGCATATTTTCCCTTCCTCTCATCCCGAAATTATATTCAATGCTATACCATACTTCTTGCTGTAGGCAAACTGGTGTTGACCGATTGAAGTATGAAGAAAGACGGGCCAAGTCATTTTGCTCAATTTCAACTGTTTGCTTACGCTGCTCTGCTCCACTCTTGAGATACTGCCCAACTTTGGTCTTCAGCATATTATTGGCTGCCTTAAATGCAGACCCGTTGATTATATCAATATTTCGGTTTGGCGCCTGGGTCAAAAATCGATGGACAATAATAACTTCCGTCAGTTTTCTTCAAATTGTGGTAGAAATAACGGAGATAATCGGCTATAACAGTTTATGGCATGGTCTTAATATTCACAGGGTAATTTTTGGATGACAGAAAATCCTTGAACTTCTTCGCATATTGCATCGTTTGGTAAACTGACAACTTTTGCCTCATACTCATTTCTGTTTGATCTAATACATTCCTAATTCCCGGGTCTAACTGAGGATATTCAATTTCATTAGGGATTGTTGGGTATTCATATGTCTGTTGTTCACTTGTTTTCTTTGCAGTCTCCTTCGTTAACGCATTCAATTCGTTTGTGCTTAATCCCGAAATCAGCCCATTCGGCACAAAATCATAATTTATCAAAAAGTTGTCATCCAAATCAAATCCATCATTATCAATTCTATCATTTATTGACATCGACATTTCTTACAGGAAATTGCAACTTATTTGTGCTTGCATTGAACTAATATTCTTTTCTAGATGATTTTAAAATTCAGACGAAGATATAATTTTGATGATATCAATGTATCAAGATATCGGTTGTGCAGCTTAAGTAATTATCAAAAACATTAATAAACAAAGATGCTATGTGCTCTAGCCATGCATGACGTTCTGTGAGAGATGATCATTGATATGTGTGTATCAAGATATCATTTTTTTTGAATGCTTGCATATTGCGGACCGCTCATACTCAAAATAGCTATATTTTGCTAAACTTTTTTATGCATAAGGGCATATTACGGAATGATGATCATAGAAAGATGAAAGCTTCGATGAAATGGGTAACAATAGCAATATAGACCTTGAAGTCGGTCTGTAATGGACAAAGAAATCTACGGGCGCTGCGTGCCCTTGGATTTCTTTGTCCATTACAGACCTCCATCGCGGTCCATATTACTACATTAACATGGATTTTTGAGGACAACAATATAGGACAAAAAAGCAGGCAGCTATGAATGCATATAGATTACCATAGATATACTCTGTCTGAGATTTCTCAAATATCTTTCAATGTATAGATACAGATACATACAGTCTATCATCATTGCGAGATACATTGTTGCCTTCATTTTTCCACAATCTGCCATAGCTAAATTACGCACAGTATGTCTTCGCTGCTTTTATCACGATACAATTTATGAATTAGTCCGGCAGTCAAAACGAGTATCTGCAGGGAAGAGGCTCCCTATGCCTGCTACGATTTTGTGTATCTGGCAAGTTCTACCTGGTTTTTCTTCTTGTCAGACAGGATAAAAAAAACACAGTTAATCCAATGCGACGCAGATTGCAATTTTTTGCGAAATTGGAATTTCATATGTTTTCTCTCCAACTGAAAATCACAAGGTCATAATTTTTGACTTGGAATGTCTTCAGGTCATTTCTTAGCATGTTCATGAACAGTTATCTATGAAGCTTAACTCACAGTCAGATTTGGCCAACATGTTGGCCCACTTCATCCACATTGAACCACATTCTCACGTTCATCGACGATCAGAAGGATGATGATATCACAAGCACATGATAGGAAATGATGTGACGACACTCTTTGTGAAAAATCATGACTTCATGTAGGTCTATACAATATATAACTCTTCAGTTGATAAGAATGAGGGGAAACATAATTATAATTAACAATAAGATAAAATCTCAATATCAAACTCCAAAAACATTTTTTTTCTTTGATCCTGTCTGACAATAGGAGGAACCTCATGGATGTTGTCGCGGTTGAACATCAGTGAAGAAAACAAAATGGTATCGTTTCAAAGTTGATCTGAGACTTACGCTTCCTCTACATGTAGTGCGGCAGCCGTTCATTGATCAGCACTAACTGCCCACAATTCTTGCTATAGAAATGACTCGAAACGCAAGAACGAATCATTACTGCAATGTTTGCAATGACATTGTTCAATAAAGTCATTAACAATATGCGAGTATTCTGATTTGTTTGCTACTGAAAACGTAAAGGATTTCGGAGATTGCTTGTAATCCTAGAACTCAGTTGCTCATAAATGAGGTGGATTAGAAATGAATTTCAGAGCTCGGGTCTGCCTAAAGAGCAGGGTTGTCTAACGTGAGGCCCACGTCCTCTTCTAGAAATTTTTGAAAATCGCTTTAGTTTAGACATGCGTAGAGCCATGTTGAAAATTTAATTTTTTTCTAAATTACATATTTCAAGTTTAAATTGTAAACTTGATTGAAGACTTCAGGCAAGCGATTCCAAGATCTCCAGCACCTTGAGAAAAGTTTCAATGTATTCAGTGCTCCATTGACGGCAACTGTATCAGAAATGGATGAAACTTTATAATTTGAATAGTGTGATTTACAAGGTGATCAGTTTTTCCTAACCAAATCGACTGCGAATCAATCAGTTTTGGCCTCTTGTGTCTGAAAATCAGTGTCCTAATTTGCGCCGCCTTGGATAACGTTTTCCTTTGTACTTACCTTTGTGAGCCATCATTTTCCTCAATGAACTCCGGAGAGAGAAATCGCATGAATCAAACATCTCTTGAGGCCTGTCTTCATAGCCATAACCTCAAGAAGAAGATGGCCTCCAAAATGCAGTCACACCCATTCCACTAACTTGTAAGCAACCTGTGTCGCTTTAATTATTATCCCAAGTATTTTTAAGCTTCGTCAAATGCCTTTATGATGAATATCAAGATAATTTAACATTTACTTGCTTTACGATGCGTCCATTCACACCGGACCCAGCGCGTCCAACAAAAATGCCTGCTCTCACCAATCCGCGTGGCGAGGGGCGAGAGAGGGGGCAACTACAAATACCATATCATTATGGACACTTCTTGTTGCTAAATAATTAACATATTCATATTCCTTGTGTTACATGCATTTGAACGAGCCCAAACATGACACTTTCCCGAGATAGTTAAATGACGTACTCAGTTTTCAGAATTAACATGAAATCAGATGCAACATTTCAAGCATAATGACTCGAAAATGATATCTAAACGACACATTCTCGAGGAAATACAGAATGCACAGATAAGGGATTTTGATGTTCATTGGTCAAATTGTCCTCACAGAAGGTCAGAATTGCCGGATAGCTATGTCGAAAGTCAGTCATTTATCTGCACGAGCATCTGAGAACGTGTGGTTTCAGGTTACAGTTCAGGGGGGGGGGTTAGAGAAAGCCGCGAGGTGGCTTGGCGCGGGATGAATTTTCGTATCTTGTAAAGCAAACCGCGCGTCATTACAGAACTTTTTTTCTGAAATTTCTTGGACGCCGATTCCGCGCGTCTGGTGGGAACAGCCCCATAGGTTTGTTAAGGTTCTGAACAAAAATTCTGGACGCCTGAGACGCGCCGCGCCGCGTCCGGGGGGAATAGACCTTTAGGGGGAGACAGTGAAAAGTTGAATAATGTGAACAGCAGTCCGCGGCCTCCTGTCCTTTTCGAATGCGTATAAAGTTTGGGCAACCTTGACCTGGTATTTGCAGAAATGGTCATTCTGCTCATGATAATTTCATGTCTTCATTTGTCAGAGTCAAATATTGAAATCTTTTCTCAGATCGACTCACTGTCATTCTCACGATGTTGAAGGCTAGAATTTGTGCTTTAACGATATTTCAAAGGACTCAATGAGATAACTCTATCAAGAATGCCTACACAGGTAATTAACAACTAAATTTCAAAAGTCAGAACCATGAAAAGTCATCCACTAATGTCACTTTCATATTTCGGAATCTCTCTTGTCTCTATTGTTTAATTATGCTCGCACTCCAGTCTTCCCAAAAACGACTTTGAAATTCGCTAACTATTCCACCTACGTCGAATAAATTCATTTCATACTGCTTGGAAACTTCAGACTTCAATTAAATTTGTCCTTTATTATCCACCTACGAATCAACCACAATCATTGAAAATTTATTATATACGCCGTCGATTTAGCTTGCATTTGAATTCGCTGCTCGAACGAGATAATTTCCCCCCAACGTTTTCTCAACACAACTCCTGTTTCAACTGTATGATTAGAGAGATTCAAAGATGATTAAATTTCAACGTGTGTAATGATGCATTGATGCAATGATTAAACGAGAATGAAGCCGTGGGATGAGGGCGTAATTTTGGCACAGTGCGGGAGGAATAAGAATGGCAGCAAAGAATGAAAGACAACCAATTCTTTGGCGAAATTTGTGCACGCATAGAATGCAACGTGAGACAAATCGCAACAAAGCCCTTTGTCAATGGTAGTGTGCATGCACTTCAATGAGTGCAATAAGCAGTCTTTATTTGTCTTTGTTCATGTATTGTAGATATCTTATCGCTTTATTTGACCTGTAAAGCAGATTATTGCCCGTGCGGGAGATAATATTTACACCAGTGCATTGGAAGGAGCACAATCTTTGCCAGTTATGAGTGCTTTTGTCCTGCTTTAGTGTAGACCATAGATATCTAGGAGTTCATTAGTATAGACTAGATCTGTGAATAGATATTTTCACTATTTCTATTCAAATACTCCTGATCATAGACATATCATCACAATCTGTCCTTGATCATCATAGCACGTCGTCAAATAAAATTCTCTACGCAACTCGTGCATGAGATTGCTTCATCATAGCATTCGAACTCATTAGATTTAAATGGCCCTCACCCTTCCGGGTTCGGCATTTAACTCGTGGAATGCTGCAAAGAAGCAATCCATGCTCTAGTTGCGTAAATAACAGTCTTTAGTTCACTACTTCATTGAAATACAGTTGCACATAAAAAGTTTTTCATCCTCTAAGACATTAAATTCACATGGAAATCTCAAGAAATACCGCTGATATCTACAATTCCATAATAAATAGAGGTAGATATTTGATAGCTTCAACCATGGATATCTATATAGTAAGGGGATGAGACACTCCACTCGAAATCAATGTAGCTCTATACCAACTTGAACACCCGGCGGGAAGTCGTTTAAGAAGAGAAAAAAGTGCAGCCAAAAGTGGTGGCATGTTTCAATCGTGCTTGCCTAGTGGTCTTTGATAATGCATATCTGTGAAATCTTATATGCCTTTCTTGCCAGAAAATCGAATTTTCATAGGATAAAATTTTCATGTTTTTCTTCAGAAATCAATATTAGATTGCCTTGTGTGGGCAGTGTAAAAAAGTGCAGCCATAAGTAGCAATGAATATCAGCTATACCTTCTTAAAATGTATGCTTCTATGGCCTTTTTGCCAGATAATCATAAACATCGAAATTTCATAATATGCATTCTATTTTTCTCCAGAAATCAACATTTGATTGGATTTTGTGGGCACTATAAAAGTGCATCCATAGAAAATAATTCATATTATCTATGCCTGCTCAGAAGAATCTAAAAATGTACGAGGGGCGTACCAAAAGTTCGTGACGTTTGTATCTCCTACCCATAGACGCCCATTTTGGCGCAAGTGCATACCTAAATATTATTTCTTGTAGTTCTGATAATTGCTTTTCACACGAAAAACATTTAACTTCCATTTGTACAAATATTTATTGACAGAATTAAAGGCATATCAAAACTCCTATTTCGATCTGGTCACCTTAAATTTCATTACACTTTTTCCATCCATCTCTTCTCAAGTTTCTTCATTCCGTCTTCAAGCCAATCTTGCGGAAATTTCCCCAATGAGGCTTTAATGCTCACTTTATCTCTTTCACCATTGAATCGAATATCCCCGATTGCCTATTTCATCTGACCGAAGAGATGAAAGTCACTAGAGGTCAACTCAGCGGAATACAGTGGGGATGGAAACAGCTGCCACTTCAGCTGCTTGATTGTGGTCATCGTTCCGTATTCTTGTCCCTGCGTTATGCTGCAGACATGAAGAGACATCGCGAAATCTTTTCCTGTTTTTTTTACGGCAAAAGCTTGGCGCACGATCTGTGAGGGGCTGCTGTAGTATTCGACATTGATTGTGTGACGAGTGGAGGGCAGTAGTCAACATGATTCACATCTTTCGTAATCAAAAGACTGTCGCCTGGAACTTGCCTGCAGAAGATGTTGTCTTGGCGTGATCCGGTGTGTGCTCACCTCACATTATCCATTGCATTCCTTTTCCTTTTCGTCTCTATTATGGCATGAAGTTGCTCAGCGGAGTTCCATCAACCGTGATGAATCTCCTCCAAAACCCTTCGTCATGGTCTTCCAGAAGACCAAGAATAACAGAGGAGTTGGTGACCCGAGCGCCTTTCTGTTCTGCAGTCAGCAGTCTTGGCAACCAACGACCCGAAACCTTGGACAACTCAAGGCGGTCATGGAAGATAAGCTCAAGAGTCCCACGCGACAGCTGGCCAGACGTTTCCTCCACTTCATCAAATGTTGGAAGCTGCCAAACCAAATCTTCATTTTCTTCAATGGTTGACTGGATGGATGGCCACAGCGATCACCGTCTTCCAATGACTTCTGTTCCTCTGGGAACATTTGCTTCATGGTCGCCCTTGCAGGAGCAGTGTCTCGAAGACTGTTTTTAGACGCTCAGCCGATCGGGTTGGTGTTTCCGTTCCTTGGACAGATAGAGCAGACAAGATCTCCAGTTACGATTTATGAAGTCCGTCATTCTGACAATAGTAAAATTGCTTCACTAGTTACCGGCTTCAGTTCGTGTCTCTATAGGTTACAGATCAACCGACAATACCTCACATGCAATGCACATGATTGATAAAACATGACAGCGATCAGTGATCAAAGAGAAAAGTCGAATTAAAGCCACAGTAATCAAACGTCACGAACTTTTGGTACGCCCCTCGTATATAGCCTTCTATGCCCTCCTGGCCAAAAATCATAGATATCGAAATTTCATGATTGGTAGGCCTATTCTGTGTGGCTATATAAATTAACATTTGAACGAATAATGTGTGGGCAGCGAAAACGTGCAGAAATAGTTATGATAAATTTTAAACATGCTCGATTAATGGTTTCTGAAAATGTCAAAACTTTTAAATCGAATGCGCATTTATGACCTGAAAATCATAGATATCATTATTTTCTATTATTAACAAGCTTAGGTATTCTGCAACTCCACATGTATTATTATTATTCATTACTATTCAATTATTATGAAATTATTCATTGAGATGTCCGTTAATGACTTCACTCATAACCGCAGAAAGTAGAACAATGCGTTCGCCAGTAGAGGTTTTCATTGTCGAGCCAGCCATGCACGGCGCTTCGTTTGTGCATATTTGATCGTTTGTGATATCGATGCATAGCAAAATGGCTTGCTACTTCGATGAGAAATGGATTCTTAAACATTTTGTTTTACTATTTCGTGCAAGATTGAGAGCAGCGAAGTTGTCTGGTGGCAGCATAAAGGAACTATGATCATTGATTTCTTTCAATCCTGAAATGAGAGAAAATTGCTCAAAACATGATCTTTATAATTGCAAGATAGATAAGGCTCATATCTACAACTTCAAAGATCAACTTTTTTGGAATACCACTAATCCAGCATTCTTGATATATATCATTTCTTTTGTCTGCACGTTTTCGCTGCCCACACATTATTTATTCAAATGTTTATTTATATAGCACACAATAGGCCTACCAATTATGAAACTTCGATCTCTGTGATTATCTGGCAAGAATGGCATAGAAGCATCTTAAGATATGCATTTTCAAATACCTCTAAGCAGTTATAGCTGATATTTATTGCTAGTTTTGGCTGCACTTTTTTTACACTGCCCACACAAGGCAATCTAATATTGATTTCTGAAGAAAAACATGAAAATTTTATCCAATGAAAATTCGATATCTATGATTTTCTGGCAAGAAATGCATAGAAGATTTCACAGATATGCATTATCAAAGACCACTAGGCAAGCAGAATCGAAACATGCCACTACTTTTGGCTGGAGTTATTTTTCACTTCTTAAACGGCTTCCCGCCGAGTTTGCTTAGTGTTACCTTAAAAGAACTTTGCTAGTTTCATGCGGCAACGACATTCTTGCAGTTCAGATGTTGAACTGAAACAAGTCAAATTAACTTCATTTTGAAGTAAACAACAATTTATCGTATAGAAGACAACTGCTTTGTATTAATGACGAAGTCAGTCATATCTAGCTCATTGATTTTCCCACGAACTAGAAAATCGACGTTTGAATGTGCACATTGAACGTCTACAAATATATCTTCTTCCACGGCCTGTTCGGAATCCTTGTGACGTCATCTCTCCTATCATCCAAAGATTATTCAAATGCTCAGACTGTAATTATTGTGGAGAATTTCCTTATTGGACCAGAAAAATAACAAAATGATTACCTCGAGCTGCAAGTGGGGAAAATTACCAGAAGCTCAAGGAAATGTTGCCGTCACCTAAGCATGCTGTAAAGATAACGTCATGGAAAAGCTACCGTGACCTCAAACGAACAGATTGACACACAACGCTTGCACGCTGTGTATACTATTCAATGAAACAAGAAGCAATGTACCGCTAGCCAATCAGGTTAGTTAACCACAACAACTGAGTCACAAATTGTTTATAATCCGTCACTTCTGCTGATGATCAAAGAAAGTTCAAAGCGATGGAGTTCAATTTCCGCTTCATTTTCCGGTATTGAAAGAGGAATCGAATCGACTGTTCTTTCGCAAACTGAGAACGAAGATGTGCCACCTACTTATGGACCAATCACAAAATCTCCAGTGCAATCTAGAAAGAAGAAATTCAATTCGAATAGCGGATGTACGGAGAAGGTGCTAGAGGCTCCAACACTTCTGAATTTGACTGAAGAAAGAGAATTAATAGAACTGAAGAGCATTGTGTTCAACGAAAAGTTTACAGAATTCTGGATGATTACCAATCAACCTAACCCGAGCACGGCGAGCAGAATTATGGATTGATAAGTTCTGCCTTGGCAACATTAACGGACGTATAATTACAAATAGTTATTCAAATATATACATACATTTCGGATTATGCGTGTATTTTTTCTTGAAAAGGAACGACAACGTCGACAAGGGAGCATAGATGCACACATTCATCAAACATGCCATTTTTGTTTCAACAGTAGGTCTTAGTATTATTAATTGGATGTATTCATAACAATATATCTAACAATCTGTAACACACAACCATCCACGTTCCTTAATCATCTATTAAACATTGGTTATTAAACATCTCCAAAGTACAGGTCAACGACTGAATTTTTAGTTCTCTGACTAAGTATAGTTTCTGCTGCATTGGGCTATCCATAAGAAAGTGAAGGAACTTCTGTAATTTCCTCCAAATCAGTTAGTATTGAGATCACGGGCAATGTTGTGCAGGATAAAAGCAGCAAACAATCACTTTGCATCAGTCGTATTTCACTATGAAGAATACTGAAGCATCTCTTTTAGAAACACCGAATGACTGCTCCACAGAATTACTTGTTTTTCTTCTTTAAGGGCCCTCGTTACTACTTGTTCTGTGTATCGGAAACTATATCAACAAAAGGTGTTAAAAGCAGTCTCGAAATGGGTATCCTGAATCACCCAATAAATGACAGTTTCTGATTGATGGAGATTCGAAGACTTCCCAGAGTTCACTTTGCTTCAAGATAAAACTATCATGATTGCTTCCCGGCCATTTGGCAACAACATCAATGAATTTCATCTGATGATCACACACCGCCTGAACATTAATGGAATGAAAGTTTTTTCGATTTATGTATGATTCACTGTCTTGTAAGGCTGATGATGCAATTCTTATGTTAGTACCGTCAATACATCCAATCACTTTGGGAAATCTTGCTATTTTGTAGAAATTATTCATGTTTTCTCTTCCTTGTCTTCACCAGGAAATACGATATATTCATCGACATGTTTTATCAAGCTGTCAACAAAGTTGGCCAAATATTGTTGAAACACCATTTGGAAGATATGCCGAAATCAAACCGGCGACACACCAATTTGAAGTCATTCGATGCAAGATAGCGCAATGAAATCATCACCCGAGCATGTACAGAAATTGGACGTCCATTGTTATGATGTCTTATCAAGTCAGGCCCGACGATCGAAGAGATGAGTTCAATTCCTGTTTTGTCAAACCTAAAACGCTTTTGAAGTTCGAAATCCGAAAGATAATGCATCTCGTTGACAATCTTGTAACACTTTGGTTTGCGATTCTGGGTTATCACCTGCAAGTAGGAAGCCATGTCGTTGAAATGACTGATTTACCCTGATGTAGCTGAAGGTAGCAATTTTCCTTCACATCTGATGGAAATTTCCTCCAGGTAATCTTATTTTTATATGTTACCCTCACCTAAGATATTTTGCCGTGAGCTGCTGGTAAATACCTTGAGGTAAAGTGTTATTTTTCTGGCTCATTGTGTTCTTCTCATCAGTTACCTGTGTGGAAAATTGAGTTTTGTGAAACAATGCCATCACGACTCACGACAGCTCTATATGTTCAGGAACCGTTCCTATATCTCGTTCAATCAAACTTAATTGGTATGAAGCTATAACAGCTACGGATTATGCTTCCGGAGTGATAAATTTGCGGATATCATTTATCAATACAAAAGCAACAATCAAAAAAGTCTCCGTTGACTTCCCGGCACTTGTCCCATTGCTTGAGTAGGCGTTGAATTCCGTCGGCAAGGAAGGACTTCGGCTGTCCTTTGAACCAATCCCTAACAGCTGTCTTCACTTCTTCGTCTGATCGGAATCGTTGTCCCTTGAGAAACTTCTTCAGGGGACAAAAATGTGAAAATCACAAGAGTGACAGGTCAGGACTGTATGAAAGGGTGTTCCAAAAATTCCCAACGCTTTCCTTGTCAATGCGTCAGATGTCGCCTTCGAAACGTGTTGGTCTTGCGTTGTCGTGAAGAAGAAGAATACACCTGAAGACAACATACCGGGGGTCGCTTGCTCTTATCTCTTGGTGAAGCTTGTCCAAAGTCTGGATATACCGCTGCGAATTGATTGTTTCGTTGGGTTCAAGAAACTCGAGGAGCAGCGGGCCCTGAATATCGAAGAACACCGTGAGCATCACTTTCCCTGCAGATTGTTGCACTCGGAACTTCTTCGGCTTGGGTGAATAATTGGATCGCTCCACTGCATGCTGCTCTGCTTCCCTTTCCGGCTCGAATGATGGCACCGCGTCCTCGTCTCACCAGCACAATGCGACGCAAGAGCTGCTCATTCTCGGTATTTGACGAGAGTCGTGTGTTCCAAACTGAGTGTTCTGCTCCGTCTTTCCTTGTGGTCTTCAGTAAGCATTTCGAGGCACCCATTGAGAGCAAACTTTGTGATACTTGCAACTTTTCCTGTCACGATGGTAGCATTGAGCCAATTGACCAATTGAAAGTCATCTGCCAGATCTCGAATGCCCTTCGTGACATCGGCTCTGACTGCGGGTAGTATCGATGGTATCAGTCAGACTTTCATTCACACTTTTGTGCCAACCG
Source organism: Prostheceraeus crozeri (assembly GCA_907163375.1). NCBI lineage: Eukaryota > Metazoa > Platyhelminthes > Polycladida > Euryleptidae > Prostheceraeus > Prostheceraeus crozeri. The sequence goes on along the minus strand of CAJQUW010001119.1, from coordinate 13,764 downwards.
TCCAGAACGTGGTAAATCAGATATTTCAGTTCGCCCCTCTCGAAACTTCCTTGACCACTGTGTCACTGTGGTCTTTGAAACAGCTCGATCTCTGTATACTGATGCCATTCTGCGATGGATCTCTGCTGGCATGCATCCTTCTGCGGTCAGGAATTGAATAACCGCTCTCTCGTCTTCTTTGGACGGACTTTCTACCATGAACGACATTTCACTCGTCATTAACCGTGAACAACAGATACACTTGATGAACAACCACATTGTCACGCTGTTATAAAGCACTGAATAGTACTCCATAGGTCTGCTTTGATTAATTTGTCATGCATGAACCCGCTAAGAGAAGTCGAACGGGTTTCATTTGAACACGCCTCGTATTATATATTTTCATTTCATTTCTTGATCAAATTGGTGGAACGCGAAAAGAATTGTGGTTCATACTGGACAATACGTGATCATGTCATCGAAGCGTCAGAGTCAAGAATGCAATAATCAGGTGCCTTTTCAAAATGATTTTCGCAACGAAGTTGATCTGAAAACCGACTTTAATAAAATTGTCCAATGAAAATCTCCGAAATAAAATTAGTATGACAAGGACGTTCCATGTAACATCGCATGTTTCAGCTAAAATGTTGGCCGGAAGTCTCTTACAGTTGATCGAAGGAGACCATAAAAGAAGTGCATTCGAAAAAAAAGAAAAAAAAGGGAAAATTTATTTGAAGATTAACGATTTGACAAATTTAGAGATGCGACGTTTCAAAGACGATTTTTTTGTATCCATAATGGTAAATGAAGATCGGTGCCATTCTGCAGAAGACTGCCTGAGCACTTTTATCATTATGTCAGGTTAGAATTTTATTTTAAAATTAAGTGAGCACAAGATCAAAATGGTGTAGAATTTACATAATGAACTATGGCAAATTATTTACATTTGAATGATACAATGCCTTAAGCTTTCAAATGAGCGTCACTAAATTTGAATGCATAATTTTCAATGAAGAAGTTCGCTGGAGTTCATCATACAAATGGAAGTATCAATAAAAATGGCCTTTAGGATAGCCTAAAAGTAGTCACATGTATTTATAAATGTTCAGTCTATCTGCATTTCTCCATAAGGTTCTAGACTCTCTGTTTCAAGAAAACAATTCTGTGTGACTTCTAATTGTAAGCGTTAAAGTTTTGATGATCAATTCTACATAATTTTTATCTTATGGGTACTCGGGCTATATTTCAAAGTATTCAGTTCATTAATGCATTCATCTACAGAGAGATGTCGATCTATATTTACTGTCGATCTGGATATCTAGGTTAAAATATCATTGAAACGTCTTAACTCAAAGTGTTTCTGAAAACATTACACTTCGAAATATTTTTCTTCTACATGTTGCCTTTTAAATTGATAAATTTAATATTGAATAAATTGATAATATTAATCAATTAATTTCAATTGATAAATTTTCCGGATTTGTCAAAGACATACTATTCATTTGTTGCAATAATTACTGTAGCAATGCGATATGTTTCTGTAAAATCTGGTTTGCAAATTGACTTAAGCCTGAATGTGGACGACTTTGTTATTCCTGGCTCTGACGTTCTGCTATGATCAATGATCACTTCTAAATCTTCGGAATATTATTCATCTCTAATTCCACCACAATTTGACCATAGAGTAATAGATAATTTCGGGAATATATCAACTAATTTCTACAAAAGAAACTCTTGCTATGAACTCACTGAATCTGACGCAATTCAATACAAAATCCGCAAATATGAATGATAGAAGCATCTTTACTGAACTGCAATGGGACAGTTGGAGAGAGGACGACATGAGGATTCCTGTGAATGAATGAATGAATGAAAAACTTTTATTCACTGCAACTTCTTGCGTGTGACTGTGATGAGGTTGTGTGAGGCTGTGATGTATGCACAGAATTAGATTGTTTAATTGTATCACTTTGCTAGAAGTGCAAGCTGATTCAAACAGATGGCACATGCAGGAACTTAATAAGTGGGCAAAAAGAAATTTTTAATACCTTGCAGAGGTAGGAAAAATAGTCGTGCGTCGCTTGCGGAATGCTCTGAATTCATTCAAAATGCTCCGATCGCCACGACTCCTTCAGTTTCGAAGAATTCGGATCATTGCACAAACGTTTTCTCGATAATGTTGGGCCCTCCGATCATTTTAAAAAAAGTTAGCAGGTGCACGAAAAAACGTTCACAAACTTCTCTGTAGAACTTGACATCGACTGTGTCTCTTTGCTGTGTGATCCGGTTGATAACAGTCACTGAAACCTTGCACAATTTGGCGTGTTTAATGTTGAACTGGCTGCTCATTGTTCGATTGCTATGGTATTTATTCAGCAGATCGCGCCATTTCATTTACGTTACATGTTCCAATGTTTCCCTTCTAGTCAAACGGAAGAAGAGACGACCTGTCTAATTCTGTGGATGTATGCTTTTCCGATTTAACGACGAAATGGTAGAGAAGTAAATGAACAAAAATGACAAATTACAACATTATTCAGCATTCAATTTAATTAGCGCTAGAGCTATTCGCAAGTAACATTAAGTTGGTATAATGCAGAAAAGAGTGTCTCATCCCCATTACTATTTAGATATCTATGCTTCAACATTCTGATTGCTCTTAGTTGCAATATTGTCCGCTAAATGCCATGCAATTCACTATGGAAGAAAAAAGTCCAATATATGTCCGCTACCACAGATGTTTCAGCGATTCATTGATCACATTGAATTAAGCATTGCGTTGTAGGCAATAATGTAATTGCTTAAACGAATCGTAAAGCAACTCCATGACCAAAGAATGAGATCATTTGTGTTTTCTATGTTTCCATTGGTCCGACATTTGGATTCACCCATCGTCTATTGGTGTTGATGTAAAGTATGGATTAATACATGCAAGTGCGTAGATGAAGCATTTATTTGGGTCCTGTGATCATGTGACTTCACTGGCAGAGATTCGTCGGAAGATTTATGTCTAAGTCATATGATACCATTTACTTTTAGAATGAGCGAGATTTTCATGCACATGCTTCGTCCTCTGATAAATTTCATGCATAATGCGATGATCCTTCGCTCATCGTGACATTAAATTTGATTGGAATTTGAAATCGTATCAATGGTTGTTGAATCAATTGCTTGAACTACATGTTGTAATGTCCATGCATGATAAAAAAATCCTTTTCTCAAATCCCCCCATGAAGATTAGCATTCCGGATGAAGATATTCACAAATTTATCCTATCATTTTCAATAGAAATGGGTATAGTTGCAATCCATTAATGATATTCACATTATGAAGAAATTCTCGTTTCTTGCTCAGCCACCATTTCTTGAAAAGCAGTTGATGAAACTTAAGAAAGTATAAATAAGCAAACCGAGTGAAGTATAAGTACTCCTATTCACTTTTAATTACATCATGTTCACGTTATAGAGTTGCGCTGCTTTCCATACTTACGTTGACTAACCATAGCAGATAACACAGCTTAGTCTAGAAAGTTTTAATCAATGTGCCATGAAATTTCCTCACTCCTGGGAATTTTGAATTCTAATGTTCAATGTCATTATCAACATAGTGTTGTCATTTTTAAAACATAGTCCCCAGCCATTACCTTGGAATGATTATAATAGAAAATTGTCATAGTTTTTACTTCGGACAAATAATGCAGATATCCTCGGACGCTAACGAGTCCTCGGATAATCTGCATTATTGTCCTCTAAACTATGACAATATTCCTATGTTAGCCAGAGACTACCAAGATATCCATACAGTCCCTTGACTTACTCATTCACAGACATAGAAATTGATAACAATACAACCTCTAGAATGGAAATTAAGCTTCATGCAATGCACAATAACGGCACATAAATCGCACGCATTTTCACTTAGATGCACCTGCCAACGTCTGTATCATTGGGTTAGAATCAGTCACATGAGTAAATCGAAGCCTTTAATTGGTTCTTCATGCCCCAACTTAGTTCATTCCATTCACAATTTCCATTCTAGTCAACTTCAGATAAACAATCCATTTCTATGTTCACAGATTTCGCGATGCAACCAAGTCCATGATGCAACCATCAATTTTATGAAAATTTTAGAAGTCTATGAATTTTATAATGAATAATAGATATCTACAAATCACAAAATGAAAAGCTACATTCTTTTGAGAGGAAATAAACGTTTCCTCCCTTAGCTATCTGTCAATCCTCTCCATGCTCGGGCTGTACAACATAGCTGCGGGAGGAAAAGTTGATATTTCCTCTCTCTAGAAAATAGCTATGTTATACTTGCTTACGACAGTCGCTTCTGGCGGAAATTCTGTCAGCGGTTCATTGCTTAAACTATTAGATAAGTCATATTTGGAGGAGACCTTCTCAATGTCCGAAAATGACCATTTCATCCTCAAATTATCACTTCATAACCGATGCCGTGGCTATCTTTAGCTTATTTTCACTTACGTAAGCAAGTGAGCGCTGCAGAATGCTAAAAGTACCATCCAACAATATTTTCAGACGTTAATTGCTGTCGTTACACAACGCAAAGGTCTTGTGTCCTCACGGGAATCGCCTCCACACCTCCACACATGATGGAGAAGCTTAGAGATCGATTCTAAACAATTGTGAAGATTTGCGTCCAACTGACGCATTTCGGGAGTCGTTCTATATCTATTGAACTTTGTCATATCAACAAGGGAAAGAACAACATGAGGGGGAGGAATGGGAAATCTCTTAATTCCCAAGAAAATCAATGAAATGATACAACTTCAATGCTTGAAGCGGCCATGACGAACAATCTATGAAATAAAATTCATTTAAATAGATGATGACGATTTATGACGCGAAGTAAGATGAAGAGAATGTTTTGCAGTCAATCCAGCGAATGAAGCTAAAAATATTCTGAAAATAAAAAGAAATTCCACAACGTACAACATACGTAATAGTCAGCATAATATTGACGTTGGTTAATTCCCTGAAGACCTATTATTAGACACGGTTGCTAAGGGGGAATCCGAGAAACGATGGTAGTGGCTGCTAAATAAAGGGGGAGGAAATCTTCGAATAAAAGTGACCTACGCAGGGCAAGATTTCTTCAGTTTGACAGTGCTTCAACAACTTGCTGTTAGTGAGAGTTGCTTTTACGTCGCTCTTCATCAACCACGATAGATGATCACAAGAAGTGATTTCCTCTTCTACAACTCAGAGAATGGTAAGAAATCTGTATATTTCTACGATATCTCAATGACAATAAAGATAGCGCGCGGAGACATATTTCTATGCGCGGGAACTTCTACATTGCGTTAACATAGACATTGTTGACTATAGATATCGTGTGTAAAACTTAAACCAGATCATAATGAAGTTATTCATTGCTCTAAGTCAAGACCTTGATAACTTGGCGACCGCAATAGGGAGCTTGCATGAAGCTGTACCGGGAAGTAGGTCGTACCTGAAACTTTGATAGGATTGTAAACCTCTTGACTACACAAAACTGTGCAACTTCCGCATCAGATCGCCTGTCATAAATAGCTTGATTATTCGAATGACCCCATTATCCAGATGGTAGGCCTGCAAAAAACACTTCTATTTAGAAGAGCTCTTTCGAATGGTCAACGACCACCATAACCATGCTTCGTGGAATGATTAACCCTTTGGCTGCGGTGCCTATTTCATATACCTACTGAATTTCACTGACCCCGAGTTAACTCGTATCGAGACGGCAAGACAATATCACTGAACCAATTTAGGTAATTCTCTCTGTGCCTCTGAAGGGTTTAAGTCACTTCATACTAGACACGAGTTAAAGAGTTAATGGTTATTATCGTAGAAATCAAAATTTTCACTTGCTGTTTACAAATCCATGCTTTCATGCCGCAATTTTCTTTGACTTGTTTATTAGAAAGTTTCATTATCATAAATAGCACACTGATTTGCTGCGTAGACAGTCAGCAAAGAAACGAATAATTGTCACCCGGTGTCACAACATGCCCACGACGTTCTATTATTTTCAATGTCCATGCCGTTCTACTCCTTTATTATCAAAAGAGTGTCAGACTTCTGTGGTTATTATCATGTGACTTAAATAATTCCACGAGGCATGATTATGGTTGACTATAGCATTCGTCTGAATGGGGTTTTTTGAGTCCTACCATCAGGCGAATGGAGTCCCTCCAACAATTGAACATTGAAGAACCCTCATTTATTCAAATATATTTTCAAATGATGTGTAACAATCCAAAAGATATACAAATAATTTAGAACTTAAGATAATTACAGAAATTTTGGTAGCCCTTAAGAGGACTGATCAGCGTTCCCACAGACAAACCCGGCAAAGTCAACATTTTTTTCTATCAAAACACACAAATTAAAGCTATCATAAAACAATGGGCGAACGAAAATTACAATTGTTGAACACAAAGCCCGACACCAGTGAGTCACATTAAAGGCTCGTCAGCAGGAAAACCAACCAGTTTTGCATTTAGGGTCCTTTCATTTCCTGTATGCCCTGGTTGATGGACCCTGTGACACCTATTACACACAGCGATCGAAAAATTCTTTACATGAAAAAAATTCCAAACTGTTGTAACAAATTCATATGTTTGCACAATATAGGTGTGGCACCACGGGGTAATCGTTAACAAAATAACCTGTCTTTACAAGAATATTGACAATCTTTTGTGCCCTTTCAACAACATATTGAAAATGCTAGCTATCTGACTGAGGCTATCTGGAAAAGTTAACAACACCACAGGAAAAAGGAAAAAAGTCGACTTTATGATATGCTGATGTGTGCAAACAATCTAAGAAAACATTGATTTTAACATCCAAATATTCAATGGAGTTATCATAATCACCACTTCTTTCGGACTTGATGTCACTAGGATATACGAGTATTTTCGGAAGTAAATTTTCAAAGCAACGATAGTTTGTAACACAGATGTCATTTATATAGCGAGATGTACTTGACAACAATATTACAAACCAAAATTTCTTTTCTGCTAAGAAAGACTTCATAAAAACTAATTCACAATGTGCTAAAAACAAATCCGCTAGTAAAGGGCCACGAATTGAAAAAAAATCGATGAATTTCCTCCGGTGATGTGCTGGCTATAAATACGATTTTATTCAGTTATAGACCAGATTTCAGTTGAAGAGGTATTTCTTCAATATGAGTTGTATAGAAAGCAAATACAGGCCACTCTCTTTGGTGAGTGGTCGTTTTTATTGAGATTCTTCTTATCTGTAATGATTCCATGACAATTTCATAGAAATTTCAACCAATATGCATGCAATTTCATCTGCGGAAAGGTCTACTCTTTGTGAACACATTGGTCTCTATATACACTGCGAGGAAACATGAGTGGCGCTCATTTATGTCGAACGATTACAGCAGGCTGCATTTTGCAGTGGTCAGTTCAGGATGGAAGACGTAGCTCAATGAAGCGATCAGAAAAGTTGAGTGCGAAAACGAGAGTGTCTTGATTTTATTCTTCAATCTTGATCTCAAACTTTTAATTTGAATCAAAGATTTAAAGTATGATAAGTGGATAAATACCAATATTGCTTTTAGCAATTGAATGTGGAATATGATGACAGCATGTGCATTGATAATAGATTCCTTCAATAACTTTTCTCATCTCGGCTCAGGGTTTTGGCCACTGAAAAAGTGTTAATTTTTTATCATTAGTCAAGCATGTCCTAAGAAGCCTATTGAAGGGAGAGGTAAATCTCCTTTGGAAAGAATGTCACGATTATTTCAGGATACAATCATAAATCCTTGATTTTCGCTATATAATGATGAAATTTCTGAGATTTCCAGTGGGAATACGGTACTCATGTGATTCATTTACTTCACAATTTCGACTCCTAGCTTTTATATCTCTATCACAAACTCTCAGTTTATAGAAGGCATCACGGCTTTGTCTTTTCGTGTTCTTTCAGAGATTAAAATTTAGATATTGAATGCATATGTGTCATGAGTTTTGGGCTCATCAGGATAATGCATAGATTACTTTTCAAATGACAGCCTGAATTGTCGGCGGACGATTTAGGCTGATCATTTGAAAGGTAATATATGCATTGCTACTGAACCTAAGATCTATAACATCAAAATCCAAGATTTAGATCTGTAAAAGACTCAAATCCAAGGTTGGGTCCAAACTCAAGATTAATCTTGGGTATCCCCCAAGATTGGACCCAAGAGTGGCTATTTTTCTAATGAAGTGGAACAACAATTTCCAGAACATGTTTGGAATTTTGATTGAGATTTAAAATTGCATGAAGATATTTTGAATCATATCATATTGTACATATTGCTATCCAATTAATATGTATCTAATTTTCATATTGATTACTATTTATTACATGAATTTGTTATTGCGGAATTGAGGCCACATTAATATTCAGCTAAAAGTTTTAATTACCGCCATAGGTTATCTCTGGGCTTAATATTATCAACCCTGTTTACTCTACACCCTGATAATTTCCAAATTAGAACAACATGCATGACTAAGCTACATTCCTTACAACATATCTTATCGAGAAACGAAACACACATAACATAGGCCTCGTATAAGATGAAAATAGCATAAATGTAGATATAACGATATTTTTACAAATCGTAAGAAGCAATCATTAAAGAATGTCACTGTAATAAATGATACCGATATCTTTCTACTTCTAATACATGCAGCCTAATAGTAGAATAAACAATATAGGCCGACGTTTTTAACTTTCAAGGCAAGGGGCTATATGAAGCAAGTTATCTACGAATTGTTGTAGGCTACAGCATAAGCGTTATACAGGTGTTGGTTTAATGCATTGCATTTTTCATGATTATCTGTTTTATAATATTTACATGTGCCTACATGTAAGCTTACATGTAGATGACTTGCTATGACATGATGTGGTAGAATTAGGTAGAACTTAGGTAGAATTTTCTAAGAAAAACGCAAATGATCATTCATGGTCAATTTCTCTAGTCTTGGATTCTCACTCTTGGGGGTTGCCCTCTTGGGTCCGCACTCCAAGATTCTTGGGTACACCCCCCAAGACTACCCAAAACCCAAGATCCAACCTTGTCAAATCTATGATAATTTTCTACATAACCCATGCAGCTCAGAACACTGAAGTATGTCAAGCTTGAGATATCTACGATTCCAAATTGTGAACCATAGGAATCACTTCAATGTCATTTCCACTGGGAATGTGAAGATGGATGGTGAAATGCTCTCACCTCAACGGTATTACATAGCAGCTTAAACGGCCTTAATCATGCAATTAAGACCGTCTAATTTAGATTTGGAGATATACGAACGACTTTCATAGAAAAATGACATGTGAAATATCGGCTAACCACCCTACTTACTCAGTAACAATGCGTCTCTACTATGTAGAATTATCACAGAAATATCTATTGCTTGACGACGGATTTTGTAGTTAAACGTTCCATGATTTGATCACTATTCAAGATTGAAGGATTGATGATTGGAAAGTTGAGCACTTCCTTGCCATAGATGTTGATCAAGAAGATTGACAGTTTAATGCTGATAATAACATGAATCGCAGCAGTTTGAGTACTTTTCCTGCATAGGGACAGACAACACATCCGCTGATTAAAAAAAGTGTGTCTATCGATTTAGTCAGTGAAGTTACTTAGCGTGTCTACTTATTCGTAATCCGCCTCCACTCTGGAAGAAAGCATTAACGCACGTGTCGAACACGAATAATGCGTGCGGGGAGTCCAACTTAGAAACAGTTAATCGCTTCCATAAACGTATAAGTGGAATAGATGGTCTCCGTGGCACAGTGCCTAAATGCTTGGCCTAGTGATCTTCTGGTCTAGGGATCAAGTCCCAAGAGTGTCATTGGAAGTCGGCAGGAAGGAAATCCGGTCTCCGTGGCACAGGGATGTGCTTGGCCGGACGATGTCTGTTCTTGAGATGTAGTCCGTAAAAAAGTGTAATTGAAGCTTGGCAGGAAGGGCGACTGGGATAAAAGTGTCACGATGCGTAGAAAAGTCTGACTATTTCTGCGCTGTGGGAGTATGGTCAAGAGGGAAAAGGGTCGATAAGCAGAGAATTTTCAGCAAGACAGAGAAGACAGTATATCACTACAATTTTAACACTATTTTCCATTAAATATTCGCTGATGACAGTTCGATGTCAGAGATTAGATTTAGAATTACATGTGGACTTAGAAATATTAAACTGCGCTGCTCCGGTGTGTCTGACAGCCCGCATGTGTGTGCGAAAACACACAGAAAGAAAGTTTTCGTTAAATTTTAACACAATTGTGTCGCAAGCGAATAATAGCTGATATTGACACGTTCCTGCGGAGAATAATTGAGGTTGAAGCTTTTTAGAAAGTATACACTCATTGTTTAGTGTTGGAACCGTTTGGCAAGAAAAAAACTGCGTGGGAGGACTCGAAACCGTTATTTAAGCTCTCTGATCACCAGCTGTGCAAAGTATTTCATAACATCCGAAATGTCAAAGCAGAATCTATTTTTAGAGGCTACAACCGGCAAGGATGAATTGGGGGCTGATATTTCTGGCTAAATGCAATAATGCGACTCAAACTATCGAATAGGTCAGCACATAGACATGCTTGGGCTGTTGTGAGCTATTGTGGACATGAAAGTTTTGAAGCTTGAATGCCGCGGTAAGTTCAAAGTTTTCTGAATTAATGCATGCTTGCCATTTGAAAGAAGTGGTATACTTTCACCGGTAAAATGAAGCACCGTTGAGGAAAATAAAGTTGTCCGAGACATGTAACATAGGGTAAGCATATGAGGTAATAGTGTTGTAAAAGGCAATAATTACCGGTAATTTTTGGAGTTTCGATTTGATTTCAAATAAAATTATTGCATACATCGCATAGATTTTCCCGAAGTTCATTTGCATTCTGGTTAACAAGTTTCGCTATTGTTATATCATCTTGTTAAATTCTATTAGCGGTTCAAAATGTTTGGCATCAAATCGGTAACTCAACAAAATTACTCTAAAATTAAATCAATTCATGTTCATTCCTTCAGTAGGTGATTGATAAATGAAAGAGATTAAAATGCTCGAAATGGAGTGATGTAAAATAAGGTTAGTCCTCCAACACTGTTCCAGGAAAGTCAAAAAGCACAGAATTACTTCACAGTGGTCATTAATTGCATTTCCAAAGTTGCAGTAATAACAGCCTTTGGCTATTCAACTGGCTTGCAACTTTGAAAGCTTTATTCTGATTATCTCAGTTGTTAGGAAACAGTTCACTTTCCATCAATACAATTTCGTTGAATAGTAAAAACATCTTTTGCTGATAGATATCGTGCCCCTCATGCTGAATTTGATACGTAAGTTGACTGCAGTATTCAATATTTACAATATCAACTTAATTATTTATTGTTGTAGCTGTAGAAGGTCAACGTCTTCTTAAATCTTTTTGTCTTCAATTGGTTTCAATTGAGGTTAGAGTACTGCCTCAGTCTTCGTCAGGGACTTAAAAGAGGCCTTCTTGTATATGGATCATTGTAATCTCGAGCCAAATGGGTTTAGGACTCTATGTATAATAGTAGAAACTGTTCCATTTGCAATGTCTTTGTTTTAAATCACCAAAATTAGGAAAATCATTGCCTTTCAAAAATTACCGGTAAATTTACAACACTAGTAGTAGCAACTTAGCATTCACTAAATCCCAATGTGAATTCAGTTTCGATTTTATTAAATGAACTCGCGTTGTGATTCAGTACCACATGCAAAATATGAAAATTTCTACAGTTTTGGAGAAGTTCACGAAATTGGCTGATCATGATCGCAATGAAGAAGAAAGTATAGTATTCTACAAGTCTTCTGTGTCATGGCAACGTTACAGAGGCAATGTTCATTAAAGTATCTTCGATCGAAGTGCTTTACTTTCATGCTCAGCCATATTGATAGGAGTATTTTCTCAAGCTTGATCATGTCTGTTAAACCAGCGATGCGGAGTCCTATCATTTTGATAGTACTCCGTCTCCGTAGGTTGATAGGACTCCGACTCCGACTCCGGGTGGCAAATATACAAAGCTCAGTTTTTTGAAAAACAAACCGGTAGCCTACATCATAGATCATTATAGGTTTAACTGAACCTATTTTTAGTGATCATTGATGTATCAATTATCAATCATTTTCGATGAAAGTTTATCAGATGTCGCTTTAAGTTGGATGCATGCGATTCGGCTCCTCCCATCTTTTTGATGTGAGCTTCACATGGTTTTCCAGTCTCTACCAGGCAAGAAAATCCCACATCTTTCTCCAAAAAATATGAGTACACTTTCGATTTTAATATGCGCTTTAGAGGAACCATTACATGCACAATTAACGTGAGGGTAAGAGGTAATGTTCTCAAACAAACTAGTATTTCATTTTTGTCTCTGATGTGACTTTTGGTGCGCAGGTGTGATCGAGGATAGGAAGGCTTGTCTTCTCTACTAAATCACCGAGTGAAAAGACAATCCTTTTTTAACTATCACGGCTCATTCCCTCAACTATTACAAGCTTTGCATGCACTGCTGTCTCTGTACTTTTGTTTAACGGAGAAAGTTGACATCAAGACAGTGACAGCTATGCACGAGGATAAATAATTTGTTTGTATTATATTTCGGGTCTAGTTAAAGGCCGGAGTCCGACTCCGACTCCAGCAAAAATGATAGGATTCCGGGACTCCGGGACTCCGACTACTCATCCCTGTGTTAAACTGCCCGAACTGAAATAGCAAAATATCACAATCAAAGATTACTATCATAAACAACTGAAAGGATGTAATTGGGTCCATTCAGTTTCAGATAAGAAATGACGCTTAATTTGGTGAATCATAAAATTATGTATACCTATAAAAATTGTATCAGTCTACAATTAAATATGAATAGTTGAATTTTAACTGCATTATTCTGATAACTGATAACCTAATTTCACACCTTGATTTCTACAGACCGTATAATGCAGTTAATAATTTTGACAAGGTGCTTAGCTTAACAGATCCATGAATCGTGTGGAAAAGAATTGAATGAATTAGAAACTTGAAAATTGTGCCAAGAAGGCAGAAGATCTCAAATTTTGTATGAAGACTTGCATTACCATGCGGTTCATAAAATTTTCTTGGTAATCAGCTTCTTCTCCGTTTAATTAAGATACTAGTAATTATTTTTCATTCTTTTTGATATCCTAGAAGTTCCATACTACTTATATACTGAAGTCTGATGTTCCAAGTCGTAGTGTTGTATGAACGCGATCATTTTCAAAATTTATGACCGTGAACGCGACCGTGAACACAAAATTTCTGCGGTCACTTTAGCGGTCATGTGAAAAAATGATCAACTCAGGTAAACAATATGTGAAAATGAATACATTTTGTTGCCGATGGTGTTTATGAATTACATAAAATGAAGGATCTTTTCCGTCATACCCCCTCCACTAATGCATTTCCTTGAAATCAAAATATTAGGCCCCCTCCACTCAAAAAAAAACACGAAACTTTAATCCAAATTATCTTTTATATACCTTACCTCTATGAAGGAGGACAGAAGGAGATGATGTCTCCCAAAATATGCTGAAAACAGTTTTCATTACTGGCTAACTCAGATGGCGCTCTCAGGCGATGAGATCGTTGATGCAAGTTGAAGCAAGTTAGTTGCCATATCCTACTACACTGACTGATACAATGTTAACCTTACGCTAAGATCGTGCGAAGACGTCATTATATGAGTCATGAGTCATTTTTTTATTGCAGTGAC
>CAJQUW010001118.1:0-11693 GCA_907163375.1 Prostheceraeus crozeri | reverse complement strand
GGGGGGGGGGGGGGCTAGGGGAGCCTGTTTAACACTTGAAGTTCCAGATGGGTCGGCGGGGGGAAGGTACAGATAGGAACAAGCCGATTCTTTTACTGAATTTGTCTCACTCTTAGCTTTCAAACGAGCTATCGCACGACAAAATCCGTCCACTGGAAGCCAAAATCGAAGCAAGCTGTCCAGAGGGGGGGAGGTCAGTGAAATTTGATGAAAAATGTTTTGGTGACGGTCCCAGGTCGAAATTCCACACTTTGGAAAATTTTCAAAATTTTACCCATACAAAGTCACTCTGACACTTAGGATTTTTTCAGGTGAGCGAGCTCCGAACTAAATTCTTGTAACCGCTCTAACTTTTGAACGGCTGGTCCGATTGACTCGCAACATAAAAATGTTGTCGAGCAGTTTTTTCTCCTCTTTCAAACGAGTAGCTGTAAGACAAAATCCGTCCACTAGAACCAAAGTTAGAAGATTGCTGTCGGGGGGGGGGGGAGGTCAGTGAAATTTGATGAAAAATGTTTTGGTGACGGTCCCAGGTCGAAATTCCACACTTTGGAAAATTTTCAAAATTTTACCCATACAAAGTAACTCTGACACTTAGGATTTTTTCAGGTAAGCGAGCTCCGACCTAAAATCTTGTAACCGCTCTAACTTTTGAACGAAGACAGATAGGAACAAGCCGATTCTTTCACTGAATTTGTCTCACTCTTAGCTTTCAAACGAGCTATCGCACGACAAAATCCGTCAACTGGAAGCCAAAATCGAAGCAAGCTGTCCAGAGGGGGGGGAGGTCAGTGAAATTTGATGAAAAATGTTTTGGTGACGGTCCCAGGTCGAAATTCCACACTTTGGAAAATTTTCAAAATTTTACCCATACAAAGTCACTCTGACACTTAGGATTATTCATTATGTAAGCGCGCAGCTCGACCTAAAATTATGAAACGCTTCTTAACTTAGTGAACGGCTGGTGCCGATTGACTCGTCAACAAAAAATGTTGTTCGAGGCGTTTTTTTTCTTTCTCCTCTTTCAAACGAGTAGCTGTAAGACAAAATCCGTCCACTAGAACCAAAGTTAGACGATTGTTGTCGGGGGGGGGGGTCAGTGAAATTTGATGAAAAATGTTTTGGTGACGGTCCCAGGTCGAAATTCCACACTTTGGAAAATTTTCAAAATTTTACCAATACAAAGTCACTCTGACACTTAGGATTTTTTCAGGTAAGCGAGCTCCGACCTAAAATCTTGTAACCGCTCTAACTTTTGAACGAAGACAGATAGGAACAAGCCGATTCTTTCACTGAATTTGTCTCACTCTTAGCTTTCAAACGAGCTATCGCACGACAAAATCCGTCCACTAGAAGCCAAAATCGAAGCAAGCTGTCCAGAGGGGGGACGTCAGTGTAAATTTATTCTCTCCGATTTCGCTGGAAACATCCTTCCTAACCCAAAATTTCACGTAGATTCCGGATCTGGCCTCCGTTTTCTCATCCGATGCTTCGTTTGGGCGCTACAACAACTCAAAACGTCCACATTCTATGTCAAAATTTTGTAGAAACAGTTTTTCTCTCCGATTGACTTGAAACTCACCCTACCGATGAAGAATTTCACGCTGATTCCGAAATCTGACTCCGTTTTCTCATCCGACCACTCCTTTCCACTCGAAAACAAACCCATTTTACAACCCAACATTCAGGCGATTTGCACCAAAAAACTATCACACGACCTATAGTCCTCAAGGACGAATCCATGGGCTGGTCGCCCGACTGTAAACCTAGACGGTCGCTCCCACGTCAACCAGGCGGTCCCGGACCAACGCAAACCGAAGTCTCACACTCTGTTGTTGCACGGAGGGGAGGGGGGGGGGGGACGTCAGCGAACATGTTTTGTGAAACGTGGACCCACTCCGGCGGCACACACACCACGACAATACCACAACCTCTGTCGTTTCCAGAGGGGGGGGGGACTCAGACACGAAGCACCACGGCGGCCGACCACGACACTCTGCCGTGTCAGAGGGGGGGGGGACGCAGCGATGGCCGCCATCTTGCGCGGTCCAGAAGTGGAGTTTTGCTTACTACTCAAACTGATATTCAATAATGAGATATAATTTTCTTTAAGCAGCATTTTAAATTGAATCAAAAAAGTTGTCAGTTAGCCAAGCTGCTGTATTATTATCCAATAGATGTTTTACAAATTTTCACCGATATGACGGCCTGTTCACGTAAAAAGGATTTTCAAATTGCCATCTTACATAAAAATCAAAACAAAAATGTCAATGTCCTGATAAGTTGAACACTCATCTTTGTTATTGTGAGGCTTGGTTTTCATAGATTTTATTTTATATGGATCTCTGGAAACGTAGGGTTAAATGCTGTTTGTATCAAACGCTATGAATTTTTCGGACATGTAAAACGGGAAAGCTATGTTATGAGAGCAACTTTAGGATGATGTTTAGAGTACACTTGAGTTCTTTGTTTGTGGCATGTTTCTTGGGTTTAATGGCGTGTGTGGAGTAGTGAACGGACTGTACTCCCGATATAATTTTGCTGGTACACGTTTTGGCATGTTATTTCATACACTACCATAGCTCTCAAGCAATTGTTTGCTGTCAGCAATAACGCACCTGATTTCAATGTTTAACACTTATGTTTGGAAGTCGTTGGATTTTCTATTTACGAATGGCTTTTGACAAAATCACATTCCAAACATAAGTGTAAAATTGTTATCAGTGCGTTTATTGCTGACAGCAACATCTGTGTGACGAGCTATGGTTTGTGTAATGAAATAACATGCAAAACGTGTAAAAGTAATTATATCGAGATGTACAGTCCGTTCACTCCATACCGCTTTAAAGAACATGCCACAAACAAAGACTCAAGTGTACTCAAACATCACCTAAGTTGCTACTCCTATCATAGGCTTTCCCGTTTACAGTCAAAATAATTGCTCGTTTGATACAAGGAGGCATCAACCTACGTTTTTCACGAGAGGCCATATTAATAACAATCTATGAAACACCAAGCCTCAATAATCAAAGATGAATGTTCAACTTATCTAGACATTGACATTTTGATTTTTATGATAAGATGTAATATGAAAATCCTTTTTACCGTGAACAGGCCGTCATATCGGTGAAAATTTGTAAGATTGAATAATAATACAGCAGCTTGGCTAGCTGATAACTTTTTTTTCATTTAATTCGCAATAACTGACAAATCGAAGTCGCGATTGCTACATATCCATTGTTAAACAAAGGAGATGCCAGGAGCGGGGATAGCCAGAATGCACAGCCGATAGCACGGATATCCGTCAGAAACACCGAACCAGATATCGGTTGGATATCAAACATATCCGTTCTTATAAGATGCGAATCTCCTTGGGATAAAAAATTTGTTATCACGCGAGAGATAGACTGGATATCGCAAGCGGCTCCTGGCGTAGAATATAATTGGTGGTGCATCCCGTTCAGCCGTGAAGATCCGTGGATATCCGGGAGGTAGAAACATAAAGATGCTGATCGGATGTTATCCGTTTGCTCGGAGGGGTGCGATTTAAAGAAGGGCACATGCAGTGCTTCAGCGATCATCATTGTAGCGCAAACTTAGCTAATGGTACAATGCAGACGAAAGTAGACAGCAATGTTTTCTCGTAATGATGAATATCTGCACAATGCATGTGACAGATATTATTAGAAGTCTAATTATCGTATACTCTACATGTGTATTCATACCATTGCATGCCAACTGCGATTTCTTGTTTTCTTTAGATTCTCTCATGTTTCTAATCCCAGCATATAAAAGTATCTTTAAGAACCACAGAGCCCTATCGAATTATTTAAGTGAATTTTGGTAGCCTACTTTTGTATTCAATTCATAAATAACAAAATCAAGAAAATAACAAAAATCAGTGAAAACCATAGTCCATAAAGGGAAGTGACAACTGCTGATATCCTTCTATTCTTGTTCTATAAATCTAATACAATCTAATAACCACTAATCTAATCTTAGGACAATAATCTAATATCTGAAGACAAGAAATAACAAATATGAAACATTCATATTTGTTATTACTTTCGTAACAACTATGTGTACCCTTCCCCTTCCGTAACTATCCAGGTTATTGTTTATCATAGTTTTTCCTCTAAATTTTTACTCACTTGGTGTGAGGCTATAAATGCTCTGCTGTTATATCCCTTCACAAAGATCTTATTGACAATAGGTCCATTGGACCTTTCGGATATTGCAACTAAATTCCATACTGTGCGCTCCCCTCCACTTCCTTGCTAAATTCACATTACCAAAAATTAGACCTACACAATTTCTCAGTTTCAATTCCACAAGTCCTCGCCTTCAGTTTCATTTGCATTTTCAAGGAATGACTTGCTACTACTTGACGATCCCGTGAATATATAACCAAAGAATGTTAGGCAAGGCCTACTATTCAGGGCATGTCGTCTGCCCTCCTGATAAACAGTGTCAACTTTTCGGTCTCATTACTTGACATGAGATTGGCAATTTTCTAATTAATCGATTCCGAAAACATTCTGCAAATTATATTTCGATTACGATGAATGCCATATGACAGAAAATTGCTCTCCTGCGATTTAGACTGCATTTATAGTGTGATGGTATGATCATTGGAACTTAATAAAGCATAATTATCCTGACAAATAATTCTAACAGTGGATAACATTGAATTGGAAGAAAGCATGATCGCCATATTTCTGTTGTGCAAAATTTACCATGAAACCGCTGTCTGAACTAAGATTGTAAAATCTTGGGCATCACTTGATATAGGCCTATTTGATTCCATGTTGACTTACTTGTTCTTTTGAGATAAGCGCTTGTATTCCATGCCATAATATTGTTGAGAGAACTGCTGATCATATATTTAGATATTAATATACCGCATTGCATTATCGATCGTTTTTGAGTCAAATATACCAAATGCGTCAAATTGTTCGGACGCGTCAGGAAGTTTTCAGAATTTATTTCATGATTTTGAGTCAAATATACGAACTGCGTCAAAAAGTCTGACTTCAATTTTCATTTACTTCAGCTTGAGTCAAATATACTTCTTGCGTCTAATATACCATTTGCGTCATAAAGACCGACTTGCGTCACGTCACGTATCTGAAGTGACGAATTCAGTTGGTAAAAATGGTTTTCTGCGTCAAATTGTCCGACTTGCGTCATTGAAAATCTCCATCGTAGGTTACACAACTCACGAGGGAAAAATGTCAATATTCTCCTCGCTGTGGATGATACCCAAGTAGTTCACTGGAAAAGCGTTGTTGGAAGTTGTAAGGAAGCATTTGTTGATTTCTTCACCGAGTTGAGTACGAAACTTGGAGAACAAAATGTAACTATTTACTTGGACAATGCACCCTCTCACAGAAAAGTTTCAAACTTCATCAATGTTCGACAAAATCATATCATCAAGCGTTTTGATGCAGCTTACAGTCCTGAACTCAATCCCGTGGAGGGTTGCTTCAATGTGATCAAATCATTTATTAAATCACAAGTGCGAGGTTCTGATCCTCAAAACGACTTCGTAGCTGCTTCATCAGAAGGAAAAACTCTGGTGAGATATAGAGAGGAGAAGCTGGTGAGCTTGGTTGAGCCTGTAATTAATAATATCACACGGGAGCATTTAAGAAATTTCTATCGACATGTGGATCAATGGATTTTGAAAGCAACAAATTCCATTTACTGGTCAGTCGTGGTTTTTGTGAGAACTCCTCGTGTATGACGGTGCTAATTTCTACTTTTAATCGTTTGTTTAAGTCTTTCGTTAGAAAGTTATGAAGTTTTAATTTCTGAGTTTGAAAATATTCAATTACAAGCAATCAGTTCGTTTTTTATTCTGACCTTTATAATTATGGTGGGTTATGCGATAAATCATGTGAATTCGGACAATCAAGTCTGTGTAAAATAATTTGTTATTTCAATTCCTAATGATCCCGCAAGACTTGATAGAAAGCCTCAAGCTAATTTGACTAATGTAGATTCATTAGTACCTGACTTTTTATTGTCTTATACCTGATGATGATGATTACACATATTCGAGGTTTGAATGATCTAAAGCATGCTACATAAATTGCTGCTAAAAACATGAATCAATGTCTGCACATGTAGATGAAAAATAAAAATGAGGTGAAAATAAGAATGGGTGAGTGACAAACGATGTCTTGCTGTTCAATTTGTGATAAGGTACAATAAACTATTACATGAAATATGAATATTTTATGTATATAATTTCATTGTAAAATGAAAACAAGTTATGCCATTTTGGAAGCGCACTTTTGCCAATTTGGTGTTCCCACTGTGCCAATTTGGTGTTCTCATTGTGCCAATTTGGTGGCGCACTTTTGCCAATTTGGTGGTAAAATGGTGTAGAACTGGCATTCTACAATCTTTATGCTTGTCAGCCGCACTGATAAATGAACACAACAGTCCGTTGTGCAGTCCTTCTGCTCACTCAGTTATTCCGGATACTTTAAGCTAGCTTGAGCCATACTGAGCCACGCTGACGAGCCCTCGTAGGGAGAAAAGCGCAGCGTCTACTGCTTCCAAGGGATTTTTGTGCTTCAATTGTTCAAGTTTAGGGACATCTTTCTAATCTTTGCCCAAGCGAACTGACACTCTGCAATCCTAATGATCAGCAAATCTGCATAATCAGGCATCAATACGTACGTATTGCTATCAATGTTTTTATACGGAGATATAGTATCATAGGCACGACTATGCTTCGCCACCTGTAGGACTCGCATAAATCGTGTAGGCTACATGTCCTATACGAATGTATTTAATGCGATTGTATAAGATAATTCATTCCTGCGGTGTGGGGGAACTCCCATAGAGATTTATTGTTGCATGGAACTGAACTCGGAAGTACATGGATCTACATAAACAAATGGAATTTTGCCATGTTTTAGGCTCTGTAACTTGCAAGACGACTGGAGGTACAACTTAAGAATTGTCGTTTTACTGATATTGGTTGACAATATACATGTACATGTACATACTTAACTTAATGAGAAGCTCGTGCTCGAATTTAGGAAGAAAATATCAGTAGCTCTCACACTATGTTGATGAGAGGGAACTTGCTTGACAAAAATCACATCGTCTTGCAGGCTACTTATTGTTCTGCGGTACTTCGTGTCACATGTTGTGTTGAATAGCTAATGTACCGGTAGCTATACAGTTAAGTATACAGGAAAAATAAAATTTCCTTGAAATTTTACTTCAATGGAAACAGTTTTTTTGTTTTAGACGCATACCGTTCACCAGCTTCTTCATTATCTGTCGAGGCAACCGGACTATTAGTATTTTCCTACCTTCTTCTGCTTTTATGAGTAGCTTGCAAGACGGAGAAATATAAGCATACTATCGGGAAATTGAACTCTAATACGCGTATTCACCCACAGCAGCAAGTCTGTCTATTAATAGCCGGCACAGGCCGGCTTTTGATCTTTTAAGTAATCAGCAAATTTATCACCAAGCAATAGATTTCTTTGTTTGAGGAACGTCTTGATCACTCAGTTAAGACAATTTAATTTTACTATTATGTGATTTATTAATTTACATCTCTCAGCATTTTGGAAATGATTTTAGTTAACAATTAAATTTATGTTGATTTTGAAAATACCTACAGTCAAACCTCGTTTAATCGGACCGGTATAATTAAGACTTCCCAAAAGAAACATCTTCTCTCTTCCCTCTTATTGACTACTTACGTTTTTATTCATTAAGATCCGGATTATTGCACATCATAATGTGCATTTAATGAAACTCCCGCTGAAACATTTTATTAAAATCTGGCATGCCAGCTAGTTCTACATATGAATGTTAATGTGTGTCAACGGGTAACGCTATAAAGTATCATCCTCTTATTCAACGATGAACAAATACGTGGCCATTACGTGACCAAAAGTTAGTTCAAGAATTTGGCTAAACGTACCGTGTACTTATCATATCAATTTTTCGGATAATCAATAATCAGGCTTAGATTTGTTCTCTATTCTTATCAGTGAAACGCATTCGTACAAAGAGTCCCTTATAAACATTATTTCTGCCTCTTCATCCCAGTAACGCGCTTTGCATGTTAAGCCTATAAGTGAACATGTTATTCCGCGGGCCCAAGGCGCAAATAATCTTGGATCTTGTAGGCCTACTTTGATTTTGAGTTATTTTGAAAGATTAAATATTAGCCTCATCAGCATTTTAGTGACTTGCTACTGGTGCGAAACTGGCCTGAAATTGGATTGCTGCCGGCCCGTGCTTAGAGGTTGCCCGACCGGCCTAAGGTTAGACTGTTGCTGGTCAGTTGCCGGACCGGATCAGCCCGAAAATCTCGGCCGACTTCCATCTCAGAGCGATGGAAGTCTGTTTCAAGCAGTTTCAAGATAGAGAAATTCTCAGTACACTAATGCTTCTCTGCTTCCCAGCTTCTGCACTTTAGTGCACTATTCAGCTTCGCTTTAACATTAAGTTCATCATTTACAAACATAGACAAATTAAACAACTCTTATTTACATGATTGTTTGGTTGCCAAAGTTTATACTTTATCCCATTCTTCGCATGCAGCTGAAGACATAAGAGAGAAGTTTTATAAATGTTGATGTATTTATGTTGTGCTGAAGCTTCAAACCCTTTCACTTCACGATTTTAGCAATTACTGAGACAATTATCTTCATTCAACTTCATTTCCTATTTAATAATTTCTTTAATGAAGTTTTCTTCAATAAGAATTTGATTCTGTCTGGATTCATTTTGAATTTCGGAAAGCATTTCAGTTCATGTGACCTTCGAATTTTAGCAATGTGTTGATGGGATCGTCATTATTTGAGTCATTATTTTCATAATTTTCATTCCTGCCCCACTCAACGTGTCAGCGCTGTTTAATTCTCCAAAACTGCTATATATGCCACCATCATTAAACGACATATCATTATTTTTGGACTTTTTAATGTGGCAGGACATAACATATATCACGCATCCCGTATCGAATACGCTTAGTGGGTCACAAACATGGTATGATATGGATTAATATTGAAAAAAAGTATTATGTTGGTGGGGAGTTGCTTCTATGATTTTAGTGCATGTTTGTGGCCTTGAGACTAGGGCCTGTAATTTTTTATCGGTCTCTGTAATTTTTGATTTTCATTACGACAAATATATACTTTTTCTATCTCTCTTTTCTCTTTTTTTCACGTGTAGTGGGGCCGGGGCAGTGCGGGGCGCCCCCCCCCCTGGCAGCGTTTTTCAAGGCAAGGCGGCGCTCCACCACCTACTTTAGTCCCTCATTTTCTGTCAGAGGAAAATTTTGGGCTATGCTGCTGTACTTACCCATTGAAAAATTCACATGAAAATTGTTTTGATTTCGCCCTTCAAGTTATCTTCATGGAAATTCTTATTTGCAGCCTTGATTTCGGTATCTAACTTGTCAATAGGGCTTAACTGCTGGAATTTATTCTTATCTTACTACACATTTCCTCTAATCTGAGAACAGCTTCAAACGACTCGGTCGTAGCACATTTTATGGCATGCTGTACCAACAACAATCACACAGGCAGTGAAAGACAATCTTTTAAAAGATTGGGCAACACGCTATCTTCCATTCAAACTGTGCTGGAGCTTGCCGCAATGCACGATGCCTTATTGGAGCCATAGAAATCCGATTTATTTCATTTGTTTCAGTAACATTACTTGAATGGACAGCTGGGGTTTGTTAACGTTTAAGAAATGACTCATAAGTGTACCGTTGCTATAGTCACGACTTAACAACAGCGTAGTGTTCTGCGATATTGTTGTGGCCATTCTAGTCTAACTAACGCGCAATAATATAAATCGGATTTCTATGATTGGAGCTTTCTGAGTTCTCGTGTATTCTTCAGGATAGGAAAACGACGGTCGACAAAGCGGATGGAGCTGTTCGTCGAACCATCTATCGATTTCAAAGGGGTTGCAATACCGGTAATACCGTTATCGGTTTTACCGGAATTTTCTATTTTTTAAAATTTCTGGAAGCCGGTTTTACGATTTTAGAAATCGGTTTATTTTCTGCTGTGCTTCCATTGTGCAATTTTGTTATGGAAATGGAAAAAACTATCGAGCCGAGAATACTTCAACATCACTACTCAAATCAATCGGTTATGCTACACTATCTTCACAATCCGCAATCCATGCTTGAAAAGAGAACTGTTGTGGAGACATTCCTTGGAATGGTTAGGAGATTGAATTGCGTCAAAGAAGAGAATGAACCACAAATTTCCAAGATCGACTGACAGTCTTTTGAAGAAACAGAAAACATGAAGATATCATCAGAGGCGATGACGACATTGGAACAAAATAACAATGTTGACAATTAAAGAGTTATTAGTAGTAATGAAGTGACAAACACCAGATAGCGCAAGATGGCGGCCGTTTCCCACCCTACCCCCCTACCCCTACCCCCTACCCCTACCCCCCCTACCCCTACCCCTACCCCCCTCCTCTCTTCCTCCTCCTCCTCCCTGTCCTGGGGTGTTGTGCCGCCCGGGTGGGCTTGGGTGCCGGCCTGGTGGACGTGGTGTGCCGGCCTGGTGGACGTGGTGTCCATCGTCTTCCTCGTCAAAAATGGTCTCAACAAGTTTTTCCACCCCGGGGGCGGTAGGGTGGGAGGAAATCCAAAGTGTCGAATTTCGATGCGCCAGTGCTACCATCGTCTTTCTCGTCAAAAGTTTGGTCGACAAGTTTTTCCCACCCTACCCCCCCGACCCCCCCCCCGGGAGAGCTAGCTGCTATCTCGGCTTCTAGTGGACGGATTTTGTTCGTTCGGGTTGCATTCGAAAGAGGATGAAAAACTAACCTATGACATTTTTTGGCGCGAGTCAATCCGATCAGCCGTTCAAAAGTTAGAGCGGTTACAAGATTTTAGGAAAGGTTGAAAAAATCCTAAGTGTCAGAGTGACTGTGTACGGTAAAAATGAAAATTTTTTTCCAAAGTGTCGAATTTCGATGCGCCAGTGCTACCATCGTCTTTCTCGTCAAAAGTTAGGTCGACAAGTTTTTCCCACCCTACCCCTACCCCCTACCCCTACCCCCCCCGGGAGAGCTAGCTGCTATCTCGGCTTCTAGTGGACGGATTTTGTTCGTTCGGGTTGCATTCGAAAGAGGATGAAAAACTAACCTATGACATTTTTTGGCGCGAGTCAATCCGATCAGCCGTTCAAAAGTTAGAGCGGTTACAAGATTTTAGGAAAGGTTGAAAAAATCCTAAGTGTCAGAGTGACTGTGTACGGTAAAAATGAAAATTTTTTCCAAAGTGTCGAATTTCGATGCGCCAGTGCTACCATCGTCTTTCTCGTCAAAAGTTAGGTCGACAAGTTTTTCCCACCCTACCCCTACCCCCTACCCCTACCCCCCCCCGGGAGAGCTAGCTGCTATCTCGGCTTCTAGTGGACGGATTTTGTTCGTTCGGGTTGCATTCGAAAGAGGATGAAAAACTAACCTATGACATTTTTTGGCGCGAGTCAATCCGATCAGCCGTTCAAAAGTTAGAGCGGTTACAAGATTTTAGGAAAGGTTGAAAAAATCCTAAGTGTCAGAGTGACTGTGTACGGTAAAAATGAAAAATTTTTTCCAAAGTGTCGAATTTCGATGCGCCAGTGCTACCATCGTCTTTCTCGTCAAAAGTTAGGTCGACAAGTTTTTCC
>CAJQUW010001117.1:0-114521 GCA_907163375.1 Prostheceraeus crozeri | reverse complement strand
CTAGTGAGATTATTCTCGCCCCAATTACCGACGGATAACTATAATTCATAACAGATGTCTCCATGTAATCATAGTGAAAAAAAGCTAGCGCAATTAATTGAGACATGGACACGGTCAACACATGAAAAACATGGATGAATTACCCACAAAAACCATTGCATAACTCGTTAGATTAAGACAGTGCAAATTCTCAAATGAAGACAACAATAATATCGACCAGAAACTTTCATCTACCAACATCGGATCACTAAATTGCATAGAGCCGCTTTTTAGGAAATTATGTTTCGACGGTCCCGAACTGAACTTCTCCTAAAATAGGCCAATAAAATCAGTCACAAGTAGTTTATGAGACAGAGATGGAACCTGAGTCATTCATACTTTAATCACTCAACATCTCATTAGTGTGTTTCGCAAAGTTGTAGCTCACTCGGTTTAAAGTCCTCTGGTTTGTGATGGACTCGTATAAGGGCGTCCCGAACATGAATTCCCCTGAAAATAAGGCCTTTGTAATCAATGTCACAAGCTATTTTATGAGACAGAGATCGAAACCTGAGTCAGTCATACTTTAATCACTCTACATCTAATGAGTGGTGTTTGCAAAGTTGGAGCTCAATCGGTTAAAGTTATCTGGTTGTGGGGGGACTGTAAAGGGGTCCCGAACATGAATTTCCCTAAAAATAGGCCTTTATAATCAGTTCACAAGTATATTTAAATGTAGACAGAGATGAAACCTGAGTCAGCTCATACTTTATCACTCTACAATCTATATGAGTGTGTTTGCAAAGTTGGAGCTTCAATCGTGTTAGGGTCCTCTCATTGTGGGGGAACTGTAAAGGGGTCCCCGAACATGGAATGTCCCGATCAATTATTTTTCGTCAAGCATGAGATGGAAAATACAGGTGTTTTTAAAAAAAAAACCACAATTTGGAGGATATTCTTGCTATTGTAGGGTGGATTCATGGATTTTTTGAATTGTGGATTGGCCTCATTCTCGCTTATTCATCGGTATGTCAGTGTTTTTCTATCGGAGTGTAATGCTCCCATTTCCCGGTTGTCATGGGAAGAAGTGGTACAATCACTGACACCCTTACCCCCGCTTCGCAGCTTCTGTACAGGGCAGCGAAGAAGGGACGATCGACCGGCCAGATTGATTCACGAAGGCCTATAAGTCCGCTAGAGCGCAAGTCATGACTGCGACGCACCAAATATGGCAACAAACAATGTAGATCAATGTCAATATATACAGTACTCCACATGAAGAAAATTGGCATTTTACCTCAAACGCTTTGGAAATATCTCATTGAATTAACGCACATTGATATTACATAGACATAGGGCTATCCCAGCCTGCATATCTATCAACTATATGAGCGGTGTTCACAAATGAAACCGTTCGCTATACTGTATTTGTTAGAATAGTAAGCAGACCATGTAAAAGCACAATCAATTGTAACAACTGCTGAATTATTAACATAAAGCAGAAGCAACAATCAAAAAAAGTCTCCGTTGACTTCCCGGCACTTGTCCCTTGCTTGGGTAGGCGTTGAATTCCGTCGGCAAAGAAGCGATTTCGGGCTGTCCTGTTGAACAACAATTTCTAACAGCGGTCTTCACTTCTTCGTCTGATCGGAATCGTTACCTGTCCCTTGAGAAGCTTCGTCAGGGACCAAAAATGTGAAAATCACAGGTGGCAAGTCAGGACTGTATGCAGCAGGGCGTTCCAAAATTTCCCAAACGCTGCCTTGTCAATGCGCAGATGTTGCCTTCGAACGACCTGCGGCGCCCAACCAATATGACACATGTAGATCAAACATTTGTATTAATACTCCAATGGAAGAAAATGGGCATATTGCCCGGACACATGAATATAATCAATGAATGAAGCGCACATAGATACGAGTATACATGCATAGGGCCCTAAACCCCATATGCATATGTGAATCCCTAGCGGTCAATATTGTCACAACGTTGGATCTACCGGTATGTGTTTTAGTTCTTTCTCCCTTTCTTGAGATCGTTTCCGTTCAATTTAGTTAACCATCGTTCCTTTCATGTTTCCATAGATTGTGATAAAATGATTCGTATTCATGTGCTGTGATCAGGAACCCTCTTTCTTCTTTCTTTCGATGGCGCGGTATGGGTCTCGAATCGGTGCTGATTCATTCTCTCGTATGACCTTAGATTGTTGCAACAAGCAATTATGTTAGTAAACCAACGGATTTGGAGAGCAGTCATCAGTCCCCTCAATCATCACGAATACTTTCAATCAACTAGGCAACAAAAAACATCATTCGCCCACTTGGGCTAAGCTGTTGTGGCGGTCGTCTTCCCGCGCTGCTCATGTCAGCGACTAAATTTTCCGCTTTGTTGACCTCCTGCTAAAGAAGACAGCAACCACTAGCCTGCCCGTAAGAATAATGAAGGCTAATTTCAAATCCCAGCTTGACATCCTAACCCAAAGCCAAGCGTCTTCCTTACAATGACCTCCATTTTTCCTCTACATCGAGTGGTGGTAGCCCAGTTCGCGTTACCGTAAGAATTCATTCATCGAGTTCCCTGTCTCGAATCTTCTTCTCGGACATCCGCGTAGCCTCTGGCGGCCGGTAAGTGGTATATTCCGTCAAACGCTTCGTCCCACCTGTCGTCATAATTTATGCGACTGACGTGACCTGCTCAAGTCCACTGTGGAAGCCTTCATTATACGTGACAGGACATCTTACTACTCGACTAAAGGCATTTCGTAGTTCGTCCAAGAGCGTCGTCCGCAACCACTGGTAGCCCTCAAAAATTTCAAACGACGGTGACATAAGGGACGGCGGAAGACGATGAAAAGGGCAGGGGCCACCAAATCAGGAAGGGCAACACGTTTTATGCCTGAGTTTTTCGAACAATAGTATTAACAATGGAAAATATATTACTAAAATGCTGCCTGACATTGAAATTAAAAGTGTAGGTTGTGCGCAATATATGTATGTCCATGTGCCATTATCAAGAAGACTATTAGTTTGAATAAGCTTTACAGAAGCGGGTCAGATATTTCTGCAGGGCATTTCCATTTCAAACTTCAAATTGTATGTATTAATTAAAAAAAATCAACGGAAAGTTTCAACGTATATTCAAGTATGCCAAGGTGCAGCCAGTCAAATATTCCGTACAATTTAAAAATCTATTAGATTTTTTCTTGAAAAACTATTAAAATTTCATTTATCAAACATGTAGATTCCGACCTCGACGGTCCGAGCCGTGCTCAAATAAAAGCAAAATGTTGCGGATTTAAATTAGTTGAATTAATGCTAATTGAAAATAATTCATGGGACCAATCAAAATCTTCCAAAAAATTTAGTTGTCGTGGTTGGTTTTGAATGAATTGTTTCATGATGTCTGTTGAGTTGAGATTGTTTGTTTTTTCGTTTTATTATGGATGTTTTGTAGAAATAGATTGTTGTACTCTGCTTCTGTGACATTCGGCTTCTTCATATATGGCTACATTTTTAGTTTTCTTTTAGCTGAAAACGTTCTTCAACTGATGCAGTAGTAAGTTGCTGTGCAAGCAAGTAAATGTGAAGGATCGTGTGAATGTTGGATAATTATTGTCTTTACTGATTTTCGTAATGTTCGTGATCGGCGAAGAGACCATAATAAATATCGTGCTCATAAGATGTAACCTTACTTCCACATTACGTAAGTCATGCTTCGAACCAACTCTTCAAATATTTTCTAGCTCGTGTGTAAAAAATCTTCAAAATCAATATCCTTTTCATATAATTTACTTTCATGGGTGCTTCAGATGGGCTCCCATTCGCTTGAAGCCGTTGCAAAGATGTATAAGAGTACACTTTGTAATTTCTCAATTTCTATTAAGACCCAATTAAGGTCTATTAAGACCTTATTAAGCACAACATATAGGAGACGGACAATCTAGTTCAAGGAGTACAGTAATCTATGAGCTCACAGAATTGCAGACGGAAGAATTCCGAGTAAAACGGTCCGTGGGATTGTCGCTAAAGATCCATGCTACAGATGACTGGAAAATTAACTTCCTTCTTGGCATCTCAGGTGGACCGATGAATTGGAAAAAATGCCCTGCCATCCGTGACTGGTCGTTTGGCGAAAATCATGATAATAATGATCTCCGAGCTTGCTTTAAATTTATTTATTTAGGGAGTCTATCAAACTCACGTCACTTTTGCTGTTATCGGAGCGGACTTTGTTTTAGACCTTTCAGTCACATATTCACACATTTCCAAAAATATACTTCGTCAGCAAAAGTTCAAACAAGCGGTCGAGAATTTTTCCAGATTTCTTAGACTAATACCGCATAGCAATGACCTAACACAGGGCTCCGTTATACTTAAGAAGGGGACCCTCCATACTTGCCATAACTGAAACCTCCAACATACATGTAATACTGATAAAGGGACCTGCTCAAAAGCTTTGAGGGGCACGCTGCACTCCGCACACAGTGGTAGGGTTTGCAGGTCAGCATGATATAGATATGAATAGATATACGAGGGCTAGTTCAAATGAAACCCGTTTTCGAGACTTAATCTTAGCGGGTTCATGCATGACCAAATAATCAAAGCAGACCTGTGGAGTACTATTCGGTGCTTTATTATAACAGCGTGACAAAGTGTTTGTTCATCAGGTGTATCTGTTTTGCCTTCAACGGTTAATGACGAGTGAAATTGGTCGTTTCATGGATAGAAAGTTCCGTCCAAAGAAGACCAGAGAGCGGCTTATTCAATTCCCTGACACCTAGCAGAAGGATGCATGCCAGCAGAGATACAGTCGCAGAATATGCATCCAGTATACATAGATCTGAGCTGTTTCAAAGACCACAGTGACAGAGTTGGGTCAAGGGCGAAGTTTCGAGAGTTGGCCGAACTGAAAGTTCTGACTGAGACCATCGATACCCGCAGTCAAGCAGCCGATCGTCTCGACGAAGCATTCGGAGATCTGGCAGGTGGAACCTTCAATGTCTCAATTGGCTCAATGCATACCATCGTGAAGGAAAAGTTGGCTAGTATCGCAAAGTTTTCGCTCTCAATGGGTGGCCTCGAATGCTTACTGAAGACCATACAAGGAAAGACGGAAGAACACTTCAGTTTGGAACATACCTGGACTCGCTTCAACTCACCGAGAATGGCAGTTCTTGCGATCGCATTGTGGCTGGAAGACGAGGACGTGTTGCCATCATTTCGAGCCGGAAGGATAGCTGAGCAGTATGCAGTGGAACGCATCCAAGTTCACCCAAGCCGAAGACAGTTTCCGAGTGCAAAATAAAAAAACAAATTAAATCTGCAGGAAGGTGATGCTCACGGTGTTCTTCGATATTCCACGGGCTTCACTGCCCTTCCTCGAGTTTTCCTTTGAACCCCAACGAAACCAATCAATTCGCAGCGGTATAAAACCAGACTTTGGGACCAAGCTCTTCACCAAGCGATTAAAGAGTCAAGCGACCCGGTATGTTGTCTTCAGGTGTCATTCTTCTTCACGGCAACCGCAAGACCACGATGTATTCCAAGGCGACATCTGAACGCTATTGACAAGGAAGCGTTGGGAAGTTTTGGAACACCCTGCATTCAGTCCTGACCTGTCACCTTGTGATTTTCACATTTTTGGTCCCCCTGAAGAAGTTTCTCAAGCTACAACGATTCCGATTCAGAAAGAAAGAAGTCGAAGACAGCTGTTAGAGATTGGTTTCAAAACGACAGCGGAAGTCCTTCTTTGTCCGACGGAATTTAACGCCTTTACCCAAAGCAATGGGACAAGTGCCGGGAAGTCAACGGAGACTTTTTTTTGATTGTTGCTTCTGGTTTTTTCTATGTTAATAATACCACAGTTTGTTAACTAATTGATTGTTTCATTAACTATTGGTCTGCTTACTATTCTACAAATACAGAATAGCGAACGGGTTTCATTTGAACACGCCTCATATATTGATAATAGCACTGGGATAGGCCCTATTGCATGCATGATCTGTGATGTGCTACTTGGCCTCATGTCGGGAACATCTAACTGAGTATAATAACATTGTGGACATTACAAAAAAAATTGAACATTGGTGGAAGGAATATCCGTTAATTAAAGTTGCAAGATACAAAGAGAAAGGTCATCGGTCATCTAAATGTTTTTCCAACTTAGTGTGTACCATTAAGTGATGTAATCATGAACAAGTCAAATTACCACTATCACACACTCTTTGTGGAACGTGAGAGAGCTGATATCAGAATGGCGACAGTACCACCCACAAAAGTGAACCATGGTCATGGCAGTGGAAATAAGCAAAGACAGTTCAAACTATCTTTTCTCATCCAGAGATGGCGTCCTACACTTGTGTGGTCAAGAAGAACCAATTACTGATATGTTAACAAATTACTTACAAAGTACTGACGTGTTAATGGAAATATTGATAATCGCCAATTAGCTTTATCTTATGGACCCGACAAAAAAAGCGTTTAGAGATAGATGGCGCGTTCTTCAGTTGTGTGGTCAGGAGAACCAATATTGGGATGTTGACAGAATTGCATATACAAAGTACTGACGTGTTAATGAAATAGTGATAATCACCATTAGCTATCTTAATGGACCCCGACTAAGAATCCCAGAGCTGTGAGTGATGGCCAATGTTCGAGAAGAAATTTACTTGTATAAAGCGATAACAGATGCTATTGGACGGGACCTTCGATTCCGGCTAATATACTTACTCGTACTTTGATTCAGGCTTCGGTCAGACGTGACTTAGACTTTGGTCGAAGTAACTGGTTTTAGTTAGTCGTCTTGCCTGGCTAACGGGAGAGAAACTTTTTGGAGTGACATCAAACGGAGAGACAAAACGGTGGCAACGTATACGATCAATTCCATACTCTAACATTGACAAGGACTTCCTCGTAATCCGTAGTAGCAACTTCCTAGATAATCTCTGGCTATCTAGTTCTGTTTTAGTCGCCAGCATTTTTCTTGTCATAATTATATATATATATTATCTTTCCGTTGAATAACGAGTGCTATATTTATATTCTATTTAACTTGTTTTTGATCTTATTGTCAGAGCAGTAGCAGGCAGCCCAGGAGTCAGAAAAAGGGACTTGCAAGAAATCGGTAGTAGGATACACTCAATTACATTACCCTTTTACCGACACCCGGCCCGAACAGATCTTGAATCAAGTCTGGTCGTGCACGTTTCACAGGATCATCGTTATCAGCAAGAGTTAGTGCGTGAACTTAATTTCCCTACTTCAAAATAATATTCGTTTTTGTTTTAGCGGAGTCGCCTGTCCTTTCGCCTCAGACTGATAGCGTTTATAGTCGAGAGCGATAGTTAAGATGAGTTCAGTTTACTTGAATTATTTAGGAAGTTGGGCTCACCAAGCGCACTTATAACACTGATCAAGAATTACGAATAGTGTATACAGTTAACGAATCTCGAGTAGACCTGTACCTACAGTCAGACTGAAATAAATAACTCCGTAAATTGACTTCCGAAGGCACTCCATATTGTCTCTCACTATATCTTCCAAGTAACGTTGATCAAATAACTTAAGATCATCATTCAAAAACGTTATGATATCCTCACTTAAAAACATTACAGTTTTAAAAATAATTACAAATTATTTAATACTCAGCTATATATCTATATATATTAAAAACATTACATATCTATGTGCGTTATATTCAATGAGATATTCATATGCGTTGGGTAATATACCCATTTTTCTTCCATTGGAGTATAGACATTGATCTAACATTGTTTGTTTGCATATTTGGTGTGTCGCAGTCATGACTTGCGCTCTAGCGACTTATAGGCCTTCGTGATCCATCTGGCCGGTCGATCGTCCCTTCTTCGCTGGCCCTGTACAGAAGCAGCGAAGCGGGGGTAAGGAAGTCAGTGATTGTACCATTCTTCCCATGACACCGGAAGGGAGCATTACACTCGATAGAAAAACACTGACAACCGATGAATCAGCCCCCCCCCCCTGAGGATGAGGCCAATTTTGGTGGACAATTCAAAAAATCCATGAATCCACCTACAATAGCAAGATATCCCTCAAATTGGGTAAAACACCTGTAAAGAGATTTCCATCTCATGCTTGACGAAAAATAATTGCACGGGAATTCATGTTCGGGACCCTTTACAGTCCCCCACAACCAGATACTTTAACCGATTGAGCTCCAACTTTGCAAACACACTCAATAGATGTAGAGTGATAAAGTATGACTGACTCAGGTTCCATCTCTGTCTCATAAAATACTTGTGACTGATTATAAAGGCCTATTTTAGGGAATTCATGTTCGCGACCCCTTAAGTCCCCCACAACCAGAGACTTTAACCGATTGAGCTCCAACTTTGCA
This sequence comes from Prostheceraeus crozeri, assembly GCA_907163375.1. NCBI lineage: Eukaryota > Metazoa > Platyhelminthes > Polycladida > Euryleptidae > Prostheceraeus > Prostheceraeus crozeri. The sequence goes on along the minus strand of CAJQUW010001117.1, from coordinate 106,169 downwards.
AGCACACTCACTAGATGTAGAGTGATAAAGTATGACTGACTCAGGTTCCATCTCTGTCCTCATAAAATACTTGTGACTGATTATAAAGGCCTATTTTAGGGGAATTCATGTTCGGGACCCCTTTACAGTCCCCCACAACCAGAGAATTTAACCGATTGAGCTCCAACTTTGCAAACACACTCATTAGATGTAGAGTGATAAAGTATGACTGACTCAGGTTCCATCTCTGTCTCATAAATACTTGTGACTGATTATAAAGGCCTATTTTAGGGGGCTTCCATTCATGTTCGGGACCCCTTTACAGTCCCCCACAACCAGAGACTTTCACCGATTGAGCTCCAACTTTGCAAACAATAAAAAAAAAACCACTCATTAGATGTAGAGTGATAAAGTATGGACTGACTCAGGTTCCATCTCTGTCTCATAAATACTTGTGACTGATTATAAAGCCTATTTTAGGGGAATTCATGTTCGGGACCCCTTTACAGTCCCCCACAACCAGAGACTTTAACCGATTGAGCTCCAACTTTGCAAACACACTCATTAGATGTAGAGTGATAAAGTATGACTGACTCAGGTTCCATCTCTGTCTCATAAAATACTTGTGACTGATTATAAAGGCATATTTTAGGGGGAATTCATGTTCGGGACCCCTTTACAGTCCCCCACAACCAGAGACTTTAACCGATTGAGCTCCAACTTTGCAAACACACTCATTAGATGTAGAGTGATAAAGTATGACTGACTCAGGTTCCATCTCTGTCTCATAAAATACTTGTGACTGATTCTATAGGCCTATTTTAGGGGAATTCATGTTCGGGACCCCTTTACAGTCCCCCACAACCAGAGTTGGGACTTTAACCGATTGAGCTCCAACTTTGCAAACACACTCATTAGATGTAGAGTGATTATGTATGACTGACTCAGGTTCCATCTCTGTCTCATAAAATACTTGTGACTGATTATAAAGGCCTATTTTAGGGGAATTCATGTTCGGGACCCCTTTACAGTCCCCCACAACCAGAGACTTAACCGATTGAGCTCCAACTTTGCAAACACACTCATTAGATGTTAGAGTGATAAAGTATGACTGACTCAGGTTCCATCTCTGTCTCATAAAATACTTGTGACTGATTATAAAGGCCTATTTTAGGGGAATTCATGTTCGGGACCCCTTTACAGTCCCCCACAACCAGAGACTTTAACCGATTGAGCTCCAACTTTGCAAACACACTCATTAGATGTAGAGTGATAAAGTATGACTGACTCAGGTTCCATCTCTGTCTCATAAAATACTTGCGACTGATTATAAAGGCCTATTTTAGGGGAATTCATGTTCGGGACCCCTTTACAGTCCCCCACAACCAGAGACTTTAACCGATTGAGCTCCAACTTTGCAAACACACTCATTAGATGTAGAGTGATAAAGTATGACTGACTCAGGTTCCATCTCTGTCTCATAAAATACTTGTGACTGATTATAATTCAGACATTTTGAAATTTATTGCTTTATTTGATCTTGCTGAGGTAATTATTTGACTGAATGACTAAAGTCGGGCATGGTCAGTAGATAAAGCATCAAAGATAACCTGTACAGTTGATGAGTTCATAAAAAGCAATATTAAAAAAGTTGTGACTGATTATATGTTTTTCAGTTTGACTGATTATATATTTTCCAGATTACCTAATGTTGCTTGCGCAGCAATCAATGACTTGTTCCGAGAAATCAGAAATCGTTCTTCCTTTGACCTTGAAGATATCGATCCACAGTCACGCGAGACAACTGCACCCAAGCGAATTGAACTGATATTTAGATCAAGTTTATCAATGAATGCATCAATGTATGCAATGAATGGATGTAGAGACAGACGAATGTAAATAATGAAAAAATAAAAGAACAATTAAAGAATTTTTTCTTTCGGTAAAGAAGTCTAATTATTCCACTATGAGACAATGCTGTAATGGAAACAATAGTTTATAATATCAATCCTGTAGGTCTGCTTGTGACTCCTGTTTTTCGTGCGATAAATAAACACGCTTTCTCAATTTTCTAACCCAAAAACGAAGCAAATGAAGCAGACTCCTATGGTCTTGGTACATTTGTATCTGGCATAGAAGTAGATAATAGCAGGAATGTCTATGAACCATAGATAGTTCTATGGTTCTATCCATAGAGATCGGATTACTAGCTATCTTTGTAAGAAGTCTATGGATGTGGTATGATATAGACTTTCTATGGTATTGCTGATTTCTATGAGTATAACGACTACAAGCTGAATTCAAATCATTGTCATCCTTGTGAATGTGACAGTAGCGGTGAAAGTTTTGCGAATCTGCCACAGGGCTCGCTAGAGAAGGAAAAACTTGTAATATTTTGATTAAAACTTTTAGTAGACGTGTGCAATAACTTGACGGGCCAGCCAAATTTCTCTCATTTACTAATCATCACCCTGTCTGTGAATTGTGGCAGAAATGATATCCAGTATCAGTTATTGTGGACACTAATTCCTGAAAAGTTAAGTGAATGGAACACTCTGATAATCTGATTAATAGTGAATGTGAGTGCTTTATAGCAAGTGCACGATATTTTCCATGTTCAAGGAAGAAAACTTGTTTGCTATAATAATTATTGATGAGCAAAACAAAAAACTACACAGTGTATTGAATTGCCAATACAAGATGATGCCTAAACATCCCCTAGTCTCGCTCATGTATGTCTACTTGCTGGACGGTTGCATGACCTTAGTTTTTGAGCTTCTGCTGATATCTTGTCCATTTTTGTTCTGTCGCGCTTTTCTTAATTTTCATTTAACTACTTATTTCTCTTTTATCAGTACCGTTGCATAGTTGTTATTTTGCTTTTACAGCATTTGACCATCCAGTGAATTGCGTTCCGTGTGTAACTTTCGATGACTGCTTGATGTTTATTCTCATTGTCGTTGCTCTTCAAAGAGACACCGTGACTGGTCAGAGTTCGGGTAATACAAAGTATCGCAATGAGTTTCCGCGTTTTCAACTGCATATGGAGATGGGCGCACAAGAAGAAATTGCCTAAACATCCCTCATCAGCTACATGCAAACGCTAGCTATCAGACAGCCTCATTGATTTTGCCAACATAATATCGCAATATTTCAGAACTTAACAATAACATATATTTGAAACTTTTTATATCAGGCAAGAGAAGAGTGTGATTGCGATTGATTGTCTTCAAAGCAATCCAACGGAAAAATGCCAAAAAGAAAGGCATTATGAATTGCTTTCACCTTTCAGCAAACATGAAAGCACTCCATACCCCTCAAAAACAGGACTAACTGACAGACAGCATCATTACGAGCAAACGCTAACATTCAAAATGGGTGGTGACATCAACTTGGACGAGCTTGAATATCTCAGTGCCACTTGCGTAATTTATGCAAATTTGCAGCTAGTTTGGCTAAATTTCACCAATAGTAAAGACGATAGAGATTGACTATGATCCAACAAAACAAGAGGAATTGAAACAATGTGAATATTGGTAAATTGATGTAAAGCGATAGAAAATATTATGTATCATTAGATAATCTCTGTTAGTAAATCTTGTTTTCTCCTTGTAGGTAAATGGTGTACCAACATGATGTACAAAAAAAGTTTTTCGTAGATTTTTTGTAGAATTCGAACTGTGGACGATTGTGGAAATTAAGGGTAACAGTAATATCAAGGAGACTTCTACTATTATAATTGTTCGTAAGGAATTCAATTTCCTAAAGCACACTGGAGTGCTGTGCATTCAGATGTTCTAGTAGGATGCAAGCACTTTGTTTTTCAAAAGTGCAAAACGTTTAAATGTAAAGCTCTATTCATCATTTTCAATGCTTGACATTTAATGGCATCCACGAAAATAATTTCCATGTGCCTGATAAGCAAGAACCAACTGGTAAACTTCTGATTTACTTAAATATATTGCCTTCAAATTCAGAAAAGGTATTTCTCGAAAATGACGGTTGGAAATTTATAACGTCAATTTGGTCAGGATGTAATCTTTTCAAGTTATTGATATTACAATATTTCAATTTATTCATGACCGCTGTAATTGCGTCATTTACCGTAATTACAGCATACATGCTGACGCAATCGCAGCTGCACGGATCATGTTGTATCTGATTGCTTGTTTGTTTGATTGATTGGACTCACATTCCTGTTCCTCTTATTCATTTTTCTTAATTATAATAACATGGAAAGTTCATAATGGCTTTATAGATATTCTACACTATTTCAATTGATTTTGCAATCACAACGCCTATTATTTGACAGTCTATTGGCCAAATGAGGCCTGATGAATTGGCTATGCATATTAATTTAGTGAGAATTATTGTTTTATATATTTGACACAAATGTTGTTGTTCAGATCAGGAAGTGAAATACTTAATGGGGAAATTTATTAGAATTGTAAGCTGCATTTTACGTCTAGTTCTATTCTACGTATTAGTGATAATATTCTACGTAGAATAAATCTTATTTAGGCTCTATTGCAATTAATAATTATATAACTTAAATTCATAATTAGCACCGTATAGTTTTGAATTGGCTCAATCATGTAAAACAAAAAATGTTTCTGAATCATGTAACTGAATGCTGATAAATGCATACACACTATACAACATATGCCGTATGTATCTTCTGGGCACTGCTTCATGTAAAATAGCTATGATGGGATTCCGAATACAACACAACCACGCATAATCATTGACTTTGAACTCTTGCGTGCCTCTTCTCCCATTCTTTGTTATACGTTGACCGTCTACTTATCCTACTGATTCGCTCTGTTCCCGTTGTTCCTGTAGCTTGCACTCAGAGTTTCCAGTTAAGCACTCCGTCGTTGATAGGAATATGAAAGAATTCATATGCTGGGAGCCTATTTATAAATTCGTTCGTTAATCTACATTTTCAATAAAAAAAGCCTCCTCCTATAATTAAAATTTTAATGACTATTTTCATCATACATGACTCTTTTCTGGCTGAATTTGACAATGGGTCAAGATGCATAATTTCCTTTAACATTTCATCTCAAATTTCTTTTACAGGAGCCGGTGCTGTTTGCGTGCAGCATCAAGGAAAACATTCGTTACGGACACGAAGGAGTTTCTGATTCTGATGTAGAGGAGGCCTCTAAATTGGCTAATGCTCACGACTTCATCTCTCAATTACCCAAAGGTTACGATACTTTGGTCGGTGATCGCGGTGTCCAACTGAGCGGCGGTCAGAAGCAGCGAATTGCTATCGCCAGAGCGTTAGTCAGAAATCCGAAGATTTTGTTATTGGATGAGGCAACGTCAGCACTGGATAGTGAGTCAGAATCGCTTGTACAGTCTGCTTTGGAACGTGCTGGAGTTGGAAGAACTACGATTGTCATTGCTCATCGATTATCCACAGTCCGCAATGCAGACTTGATTGTTGGAGTGGAGAAAGGACAAATAAAGGAATTCGGAACCCATGAAGAGCTAATGGCGGAGAACGGAATTTATGCCACTCTTGTAAGCAGTCAAACTCGAGAAGAAGACAATGTAATAGGTAAGACTTAAGATTTTATGGTATCATCTATTGATGATGTATGCATCGTTGTGCTATATTGGAAGGCAGAGCTGCTACTACAAAAGCCTATGATACAGGTGGAACACGATCCTGCGACTCAAAATGATAATTTTCACGAAGATTTGAAGTCAACTTTTCAGTGCGAGGAGCGATATCGTTGTCGAGACAACGATATAGCTTAGAGTACTGAAAAGGACTTTTTAATTGAGTTAAAGCATGTTTTATCCCCAATATGGTGCTTTATTTTCAGAAGTAAAACTTTATATTTGGCAAAAATTATTTTTAATGAACATAGAAATCATAGGAAGTTATCACCATAGAGATTGATCTCGTAAAGCAGAGGAGCCTCTATAAAAGGAGTCAAATGTCAATAACATTGAAAATCAGCAATACACAGGCCACTCACTACAAGCCATTCGTTTCTTGGCTACTTTGTTGTTGATTGACATTGTATATCGAAACATGGTTGGCCGAAATATGGAAAGACATTCCCCTCATGCCACTGTTATGGGCTTTCAATACTTTGTGTATCGATTGCCCATCGATAGCCACATTCGCAGAGAAAATGTGAGCTTCATTAAGCCGCTGATAGGCGCGAACACCTTTAACTGAACGATGCCCAGTTTTTTCCATTATTACTTGTTCATCAATACCTGCCTGAAATAGTCGAGTTGCGCAGGTGGCCTTCAGGGAATGGTTTGTCTTTCTTCCTGCAATACCTGCACTTGAACAAATAGATTTCATGATCGATTTTAGTTTGTTGGCACCGATGACTGCCGTTGCATCAGATATAGGGGCGACAAATCTTTGGGAGGAAGTTGGAGTAATTGAAGGATCAGGCATGGTTTGACGGCTACTCCCTGTAGACGAATAATTAGCGTTTGAAGATGTTTGTTCAATATCGAGAAAGTCATCAAGATCCACATCGTCATTGTTAAGAAAGCCCATCATTGATTCCTGGGCATATGCATCAATTTGTGATATGCTTCCATATATACCATTTGGAAAGCAAGTTAAATTGCCAAGAAAAGCAGGGGCCTCTTCCATGACTACTAAATCGCTTGTTGCTGGTAAGTAGAAGTAAGTGTCCGAATTTGAAGTGATGAAATGCTTGAATCTACGACCATAACATTTGAATCGCAGATACATAGATTTGGATCGTTCATCCATTCGCGCTCTGTGCAATTTAATAGATTGGCATGGATATTTATGTCCATTTCCGATAAGTAACAGCTATATCTAGGATAACTGAGCTATATTTTCCTTACCGATGCTTTATTTTCCATGGGAAAATATAGCACTGCTTTCAAATGGCAAACATGCTTTAAATCAGATAGAGTACTTTATTCTCATACTTTAAGAAAATAAGTACTCTATCTAATACTTAAAGTAATTCATTTCTATGCATGCAAATCCATCTGGAAGAAGTTAAATAGTTAGATATCTTAACGTCCTATTTGTCGGCCACACCATGACATTAAGAAGTCTATGGCTATATTTAGAAATGCTTAATATTTCTATCCATGTACTAGGAATAGACATGAGCTACTAAACATAGCAAAAAATGACTTTATTTAAATTTATATTTGACTAGAATTATAGCTTAGTGTTCAGTATTGCCTTTACATTCTATTAATTAGCCGAGTATCGAATGAAAAGTGAAAAGATCCGCAGAAATGACAACAAAAACTATAACAGTAGTAAAATATACGAAGCTAGTACGGTCGTAAAAGATACGAATATCAATGGATATTGTCAATTTTATCGAATAGTATTAGCTATCTGACAGAAAGCCAAAATGATGTTGATAATTGTGTTACAATGAACTGCAATAGTCCGGGAGCTACTGACACTTTCTTCCTAAATTCGCAGACAAATGGCTTAATAGCATGGATTTGTAGATCTTGAAATGCTGAATACAAAGATTAAATTCTTAAGTGTCATAGCCAGTCGCTTTCGGTTACAGGCAAGGTTAAAGGATTCCCATTGAAATCCAATGGTAAAATTCAAGAAACTATATCTATGGATTGTGAAACACTTTTGCAATTTTCGTACATTTTCTTTTGCAAAAAAGAAACTATTGATGACTATGATTGACGTCATCGCTTGGGCAGTCTACTATCAAGTTTTCATGTTGAAGCAAAATTATGCAGTAATAAGTAAGATTTTTCCGCACCAGAGGAGAATTTTTAAATAAATTTCTCCGCATAGAGTGTAGTCCCAGTTTAAAGACTTAGTCAATGAACATTCGGATAAGAAGTCGTGACCTTTAGTTTAAATAGTATTCCCTAGAATTTGGACCTTGAATATAATCGGGAATGTCCGGAGCCGACTTTCCCGAGACGAACCCCTACATGTATGACTTACAATAGCAAGTCGAAACAAATGCTTGGTCATTGAATTGAGGATGTGTTATGCGGCAGAGATTTACAAAGGGGGCAAAGAGTTGAAGAGTTGACAGAGGGGTTTGTATTGTGTAAGTATTCTTTTAAGAATGATTTTTTGATGTGAAGTTGTGCCAGTGTTCTGCGCGTGCGTGTGTCAAGTGTTTGCTCTGATTTGTGAATTGTGGAGGGATTGCGTTAATGACTTTATTGTTTTGCCTGTGCGTTAGGTATGTGCCGACGTGGTGGATGTGTGTTTGCTTAGGTAGCTGTTTTTGTTGTGGCTTATCCTCCCTTACTTCACACACTGGCCCACTGGCAGGGGCCGGCGAGGTTAACCGGTTGAACCGTGAGGTTCTTGGGTAGGCAAAGCTAACAGTCGAGTCAACCGCGCGGTTGAACCGAGAGGTGGTTAGGCAAATGCAACATTCGAGTCATAGACGTTCAATTGTTGTCAACAGCACATCGAAAAAAATTCCCAAGCCGAAATCGGTTTGTGTCAGTGTCCAATGAGATTCGCTTGTGTATGAGGTAAATGAGGTGACGCAAATGGGTGCATGCTTCAACCAGCAATGCAAGCAATGCGTAGACTAGACGTCACGCAGACCCGCATTGTGTGCACGTATTGTGCAAAGATAGACAGGTGATCAAAATATCTCCCTTTGGTATTTGAATGGATAATATTTTCTTTCTACACATAATTAAGTAATACGATATTACTTACGTAGATACAATTGTCAAACCGCGCGGTTGGTTGACCGTGCGAGCGGTTAACCGCGCCTGGCCTTGCCCACTGGCCATTGCTTCGGTGAACTGCACGCAGCAATCTTCAGAAATCGTTTTAAAATCAACTTTACACTGGCCATAAGATGCCAAAGATGATCAATCTCTGTCAGAGATGACATTTTCTCCTTAACTGAGATATTCTTCGGCATTCTGTTTCTCTTGATAATGTATATCCATATTTTAGAGGACTACGACGACGCAATAGAATTGTCACTGGTTCAGGAGCTCCATGTTCAGAGAAGCAGAACCATTGATGACTCGACAGAACTTGTTGTGCTTCATGAAAACGAAGAAAAAGAATTCACGGTGCCCCTTCTCGTCGCTGAAGGCGAAAAAGAGGTTGTTGAGGATGAAATAAAACTGACCAAAACCAGTTTCTTCCGACTGCTGAAATTGAACTCAAAAGAATGGCATTGGATGTTCATTGGATGTATCAGTGCAATCATGACCGGTTTAATTCAACCAGCCTTTGGTGCTCTCATGTCCAAAGTGATAGCCGTAAGATAGCATTTTTCATCTTCCTAATATAAAAAACTAGTAAATATATCTATATATCATAGTTTTGAAATTTATTTCAAAAAGTCTCTTTAAAAATGCTGTATGAATAATGGTTGGGACTTGAAATTAATAGATATCAAGGTAAGATATAATTAGTTCAATTCATAACATCATTTTTCTTGTTATTGCGCCTCTTGACAAGTATTAAATAAATGTATCTTAATTGTTTTTTGCCCGACAGCGTATCGGGTTTCATATTCTTTGGCGTTCAATGCATAACTTAGTCACAGAATTTTGGGAGTGCCAAGTGTAAATATAATGCACTCGTAGATGTACAATTGTACGTTCGGAGATGTTTGCCAGTCCAATATATTTTCGACGATGTGCGCATCCACCCACCTTCAGGTCATATGGTTTTGTCATCACTTCTATTCTATAGGATTATAGTCAATACAGTGTTTACCCGCGGAGGAGAGTCTGGCTGATGGCTCCGCCTGAAGACTACCTACGGCGTTTAAATAGATCAATTTGAACATGAGATGAAGCTCTCATACAGTTGAAAAATCACGCGTATTCCTGTAATACGATCACTTTCAGGTCATACGAGCATTAGCATAATATCACGAATGGCTTTCAGATCTGGCCGGGTTCTAACATCTTATTGTGGGGTTCGTGTAAAATCTCCGGACCCAACAAGACCTCGTCGGGTTCGGGTTGGCTTTTATTTCGAGTCGGGATTCAAAACACATAAACCCAACTCGACGCTCATATCTTACGGCAGTAATGTTGTCTCATAAGCACACTACATCTGCTGTAATGTTAATAGGTGCATCCAATCTTAATATGCTGCAATTCATCACGGATTGAAATATACTCATTGACATAATTAATAAAACAAACTACCATTGACTTGAATTGCAGTTTTTTCATTTTTTTCTCAGGTATGATGCAATATCTCGCTTTCTACAGGGTGGGCGGAAAGTTGATACCTATTTTGAATTGTCCCTAATTCGCTAAGTGCAGCTGAGGTTGGCATTATATTCAAGCATGATGTGCATCAAGCCTTGCCATTTTTCTCTTCAAAGTCTTACAGTTAGACTATTGGTACTTTTGGATTTCTATGATTGAAAATTTTGCAGTTTTTATCAGATTTTGAAAAACTCAATTGATATAGTAGCACAGATTTTTAAAGATAAAGCTTTAAATTCGTCTTTACTTGAGAGACCTAATTTGAAAATTTTTTAAGATGTAAGAATTTTGTTACATGAAAATGCACAAATCTAATTTTTTATGCGTTCCAATAAACTGAAAAAAGTCAATTTCCTAATTAAAACATTTAATGCGAAAAATTATAAGATACTAAAACTCAATATGAACACCCAATCGCTCTACTAGGGTGCGAAGTCGATCAGGCATGATGTTCCCTGACTGCCTGAGAACCTCCAGAGGCACAAAAGATGAAACAATCTGAATTTTGTTCTCATGCTCAGGTAGTGTCCCTGGCTTTGAACGATAAGCTTCATCCCTTGCCCATCCCCAACATAAGAAGGCGCATGGAGTCACATATGGACTTGTGATCGGCCATTAATGAGGGAGGGCCTCGGCGACCTAACGAGCGCCCTGAGAACTGCCCATCAAGTCACTCCCTTACCAGGTGGGCGAGGACCGTCTTGCATAAAAATCAGGTCGTTGATATTTTCAATGTGATAATGACCGGCCACACTTTCTCCTGTAGCCTCTGTGAATTCATCGCTTCACATTGGAGGAAAGAACCCACGATGGTATCTGCCATCATACCACACCAGACAGTCACTCTCAGTTATGATTGATATTTCTCTGCACGAATCGTAGGGTCGTTTTCTGCCCAGTATTGGCGAAGCCGCCAACATGAAACACTGATTCGTCGCCCCACAAAATGTTGTGAAAAAAAATTTGATTTCTTTCATGCCAATTGAGCATTCGTGCTCCATAATCAATAGGAGTGTCATGGTCCGCCTATACGATTATGACTGACGATAATGGATCAAAATTTACGCCTCACAAGTAAAGACAAATTTAAAGCTTTATCTTTAGAAATCTGTGCTACTATATCAATTGAGTTTTTAAAATCTGATAAAAACTGTTAACTTTTTAATCATAGAAATCTGAAAGTATTAAGAATTTAACTATAAAATTTTGAAGAGAAAAATGGCAAGGCTTGATACAAATCATGCTTGAATATAATGCTAACCTGAAATGTACTTAACGTATTAGAGACAATTTAAAATAGGTATTAACTTTCCGCCCACCCTGTATGTATTACCATTCAACACATTAGAGAATGGAGAAAGATCTATGGTGGTCAAATTTCAAATTTTGATATCGATACAACTGTCACAATTGCTTTTACAAATTGAACATAAACATGAACTGAAATCCAGCTTTTGTAAAATAAAATGGCACACGCTCTGGTATGGCTATTGGAATGATTCGTTGTGGTAGAAGTTGTGCGAGTGTTGCCGAAGAGCTGCAACTATCGAGAGTCGTTGTTTGGGGGTGGTGGTGTCGATGGAAAGCAGAAGGAGATGTTAAAAAGAAGAAGGGATCTGATCGACCAAGAAAGTCTGCAGGAAGGACGTACGTCTGTCTAGTTTTAGCTGCAAAGAGGAATAGATTTGTATCAGTCCCAAAGCTAGTCGTACACTGGAGGAGTGCCTCAAATATAGACTATAGCGTTCGAACGGCTTACCGAAGATTGCGAGAAGGTGGAATTCAATCGCGACGACCAGCTCTCCTAATTCCATTGAGTTTTGAGCACCGCAGAAGACGAGTTGCCTGGTGTGATGCCCATCGCTCATGGAATGACCATCACTGGCAGAAAGTCTTGTGGACCGATGAATCGAGATTCACTCTGGATTTTAATGACGGTCGTGTCAGAGTGCATCGTCGTCCAGGTGAACGTTTGCCCCATGCTGTATTAAAGAACACGACAGATATGGTGGTGGAAGTGTTATGCTGTGGGGTGGCATTTGGCATGGTGGACGAACGACAGCAGTCATCATCAAAGGCACGTTGACTGGAGAGAGGTATTTCAATGAAATTGTGCTTCCTGTTGTTGCCCCAGTGGTCAGTGTGGAGGATCTCGTCTTCCAAGACGACAACGCAAGACCACATCGCTCCTCGGCTGTCATTGCCATTTAGGAGATTGAACATTCAAACCCTTGACTGGCCTGTACGCTCACTTGATTTGTTACTCATTGAACAAGTATGGGACGAGCTTGGGCGGCGAGTGAGAGACCGCTATTCACTTCCACCAGTGTCCCTGAAGATTCTCTCTGAAAGACTGACAGAGTAGTGGCTTCTCCTTGAAACATCCTTCATTCAGAAACTTTGTGAATCCATGCCATCTCGGATTACTGAATGTATTGGAGATAGAGGGGGCACACGCGCTATTAAAGTTGAATCTTCTACATGCGTTGTTTTTCTGTGCTAGCGACTTGGTGGAGATTGTGACTAAATTATCAAGGTATCATACATACATGTCTATATACCAGTCGAAAATGAAAGAAGTTAAAGAAGTAAATGTTTCAAAAATTTTGTCAATGAGTATATATTTTACTGTCGATTGCCTTGACTTAGCGTCATCAGAGTTGCCTATGTTCTTTCAAAAATTTTAGATTCTGTTTCTAACTATTTCAAAAGTTAGAAAATATTGACCATTTATAGCTTTTGTTTTTATTGACTGACTGTCTTACGTTTCAGGTGATAGAAGAACCGGATCTCGAAGTTCAAAGGACGCAGATCTTCATTTACGTAATGTTTTTTATCGGACTTGCTGTTGTTTCATTTATCAGCAATTTATTGCAAGTAAGCATCTTACTGGTTTGAGAACCTAGTTCTTTCAGTGCATTATCGCATTTCTCATTGATTTTTGAAACAGGATTTTTGCCCAATAATTGCAGTAAGAAAAATGAAAATAACAATGCGCTGTTGTCATGACAGAATTATGATAGTGGAATAACAAATAAATAGGGTGCAGCTGATTTTGGTCGTTGTCTGAATCTTGCAAGTTTTATCTGACATACGTGTATGACTCCTCTGTGTAATGTGCTATCGTAATTTATCATTCTGCCATGGATTTCAGGAGCGCATCAAATATTAAGCTAGTTGACTAAATTATTATGACTTTCGTTCAGTAGCTTACAGATGATGTCTTTCATCTCTTTTTTCTATCGATAGCAGAGTTTGTACGCACGGAAGTAGAGCAATTAGAGAACATTAAACTTTCAAATTAAGGTGGCCTGAAGCCAAGTCGAAGCGTCAAAGACACAAAAATGAAGGAAAGGGATGACAGCGGGGATTTTTCTGAAAGGGCACTCATAGGAGATGTACTCCATTGTTTGCATTGTCCCACAGCCACTGAGAAGATAGTCACGAAACCCCTTTTCTTTATTTTTTGGTGTGTTCCCTCAAGGCAGCGTAGACGATTGCGTAGCAACCATTGACCGAGTGACCTTCACATCACATCAGGCAGAGAATGGACTGGATCTGCAATGAAAACTTTCTTTAGAACGTCCACTGCGGCCCATCGTTGACGCCACGCTGTTGAAAGAATGTTTGGGAGCGGTTCATTGCAGTGGTTAACAGTGTGAAGGCGAATAGTAGGCAAATGCTCGATGTCGTGAAGAAACGGTAGGTTTGGAACTTTTTCAGCAGAATTCAATATGCGCACAGCTGCCTCTCTTCTGAAGCCAGGTGAAGCAACATTGACGAGTACGGGAAAACCAGTCAGTTTTCGTTGCTTTAGTGGCAACGGATACAGTCCTTATGGATGTGTTTAGTTGGACGTCGACTCGCTTGCAATGTGCGGGTTTTTTTCAATTAGACAACAGTACTCACATGTTGAGTAGCATAGTGCCAGTCCTGTTTCACGTAGTACATTAGCACCAGCGCCGCAGGATGAACCAGAAATCATATTAAGGAGACCATTTCTTGTTGGCATTTTTTTGGCTCAGCTTTGTCAGATGTTCATTGTAGAATAACGTGAGACCCAGACAGCTCCTAAGTATGTTTATACAGGCTCAGGTTCATAGGATATACGAGAGTTGGTAATGTGCACGTCATGTTGATGGCCACTTTGACAGTTGTCCGTGTGGAAAGCGTTAGAAACGGTCTTAGCGTGGCTTGTGATCGTTGTAGTCTCCATCGAGTACAAAAATTACCTACTTTAGAGATGTCATCGTTCAGCACGGAGTTGGGCTATTTGAAAGTTGGAGCTTGTTGGGCGCAACAAAATGTCATCAGCATAGATGAACTTTCTGCTCGTTGTCGAAGGAATGTCGTATATATGACTGTTAAAGTGACTAGGTACAGGGGCTGACCCATGAGGAAAGCCATTCTTTGCCGCCACCATCTGATCGACTTCCAAATGATCCCGAAAGCGGCGGTTTTGCAAAAGGCATCAAATGATGTTGACAGCTCCTTGGGAGAGATAAGCTGGAGTTCTTGGAGGCTTTAAGCTCATGCTTCACTGAGTTGCATGAATCTATTGATGTCTTGGGCTTTTCCATTTTTAACAAGGTGACTGGCAATGTTATTTTAGCGCATGTCTGGCCTTGAGATTGAGGTTGACATTGACTGTTGACCAGCACTGAGTAGACGCAACATACTCCTTGATACAAAGTGATCAGGATCGCCAGAATGTTCGTACTCTTTGATTCAGGTTTGATTGGTACTCTTGATATTCTTCTTGCCTCTCTATAGGGGATGTGTTTCGATGCGACCCAAACACTGCTTTGGTAAAGTGGTTGCACCCTTCCTCGATCGATCTGTTGTTTATTTAGATGTTAGGAATGCTGTTATGTTAATTTTAAAACTTGTCCAAACGGCTTTACGGAAATTTAATTTTGGCTTCGGCACATAATGAACGATAGGGACTTGCCTGCCTACACTATTGATAATTGGACGGTGGTGGCTCATTGTGAAGTCTTCGTGAACCTTGTCGGTTGCAGGGACAGTACGACTGTTTTGGGAGACGACCCAAAGCAGGTCAGGAGACATGGACATTTAGAATTGTCAGGAGAGTAATTCTTTTGCCAGCAAGGCAAGTGGAAGGTGCGACGTCGTTTCAGGCTTGTGAACAGATGAAGACAGACCAACCATTTTTCGTTGCTGTCATTCTGATCGCAACCTCATTTCACGTGATGGTCACTGAAGTCTCCTGATTTCAGGACGGGAAGTACTGCCGTTGACCAGCGTTCGTTTGGAGGTCTGTAAACATTTGCGATCTGGAAACCTCCAGTGCTCACCGAGTGACTGAAGGAGGTTGATGGAAGTTTTCCCTGATGTTTTGATGGACATGGATCGTACCACTGTATTTGCGATGGCCAGATAAACATACAAGGGCGCAGTTGTCAGATTAAGCTTGCTTCATTTCGTGTTTTCGTCTGCATACAGCTGATGGAGACTGATGACATCGATGTTGTGGTTGGTGCATAGATCAGACAAAATTACATGTTTTCAGACAAAATTCGTCATCGGCCGAGAGGACTCCGATATTTCGTTGTAAAATATTGAGCTGCGTGCCCAGTGTATGAATGACAGGGTCGCGCTTTTGCTGCTGTAGTTTACCATGATCCATAGGGATGTGGATGACTGTTGAAGTCTTTAGTTTCCCACAGAAGGTGCTTCCTTTGAACGCTATGGAAACGCTGACTCCAAGTCCGTCAGTCCGCCGGAGAACAGACGAGAACTGAACAGCATACTCAACTTATGAAAATGATTGCTGCAAGGACAAAGATTATGACAAGCGGCTGCAAAGAAACAATAGAAAAGAAGTACTAGACAGAAAAATGACTATGTGTGAAATGCTGCAAAGGTGCGGGGTCAATTCCATTCAGTTTAACATCTGCAATGGATGGTTGCATTCGCGATGCTCAAAAATGAAAGGGACAGTCACTGCAGCTATCAATTATTAGTGTGAGAATTGCTTCATCAGGTTCCAACGGTGATTATGAAAATGCCTATGTGCATTGATAGGCACGGATCCAGACTTGAGTGCGTGAATAGCTTCTGCTACCTTGGGTGATGTCTTCGAGCAGCAGAGCAGACATTGGTCACGTTCCGTCTGAGGACCTTGATATGTCAAATAGTGTATCGATCTCGATAAAAGAGGGCATTTTACGCGTGCTGAGGAAGGCAGGTAATAGCCTTCCATGGGAGTATTAGAGTATTTATAATGTAAATCTAAGATTTTCTAATCACTAGAATTCTCATTTTGACATCTGTATAATCCAGTGCTACATGTATGTCAGACAAGTCTTTCAGTCCATATTGGAGAGGCGTGAAAATCATGCACTAATAAAACTTATTGAAACATAATTCGGGACAATCATATCAAACAGAAATATAGTTTTGAGCAAACAATTTAATGTATGGAGAATTTGACTCAATCAATTATTAATAATTGAAATGTCATGCCATCAATTAATTGAAATTCAGTTAAGGATTAAGGACAATTATGAACTGGAAGCTTTGCATTATATTTGTATAATGGCCATGCTTATTACTTTAATGATCTGTCATGGAAACCTTATTCCAACCGAAAGTTGAAACATTGTAAGATTTTGCTTAGCATAGCTCATGACTCAATTCGACCAAGTTCTAGCTCCGATCGTAGGAACCTGTCATTTATGGCTTATGACTCAATTTTGAAGTAATTCATAAACTTTAAAGTGTCTCTTGATTGTTCCAGACATACATGTTCAGTCGATCTGGTGAGGAATTGACCTTACGTTGTCGCAGTCTTATCTTTGAAGCCTACTTGCGTCAAGAAATTAGTTTCTTCGATTGGCCATCCAATAGTGTCGGCGCTCTGACTACTCGCTTGTCGACTGAGGCATCCTTGATACAAGCCGGAACAGGACACAAACTTGGTCTTATAATATCGGGAATAGCTTCGATTGGAGGTGGTTTAATTTTTGGGTTTTATTATGATTGGAGAGTAACTCTTGTGATTGCCGTATTTGTACCATTCCTGATTCTCGGTGGATTTATGGAGTTAGCTGTCATGTATGCTGCTGTTCAAAAGTAAGTTATTTGGTTGTCCATTTTCCTTTAGCCACAATTTTAGCCATTTTTACAGCTGTTAGTATGAAGAGGCTTGCAAAAATTGCTAAGGGAACCATGAAAATGTAAGGCTGCTATGAGGTTGTGAATACACCGTAAAAAGTTGCGGAATGACATGCTAGAGGCATCATCAATCTCAAAATTCAGCACGGATTATCAATATCAATTATTAAATCGAAGAGGTTTTTCAATGATGATCATAAATAGTGGACAACCTACATTTTGTATAACTTTAATGAAGTTTTGTCATTTACAGGTACAAATTCGGCAGACTAATACGTTACAGATTGAAATAGAATTTTCTTTGTTGTTCAGTGGCCTAGCCATATGGCCCTTAAAAGGGCCAGTGATAGGTTCACAGGTGGTCACTAATATTTCGCAACGTCATCAGAAAGTTCAATCAATTATCGAATCCGGAAATACACGCTTTCGATCAGGCTGTTGATCACTACTTGATCGAAACTCTCCCTCTCTTGCCTTGACAAAACTTCAAGTCGAAAAAGACCATCTCCAGGAAGAATCAATCGACTCACACCGAGCTTCGGTAAATGTGCACTTGCAAATTTTTAACATATCCATCGGAATTCATGTTATGCCTCTCGATATGGACTTCAGTTCGGCCATTCATCCATATCACAGCACAAATAAGCAATCTTCTACCTCCTTGATTCAGACAATGTCAAATGATCAGGAATTGGGTCACCTGACTTCATCCAAACTCTCAAACGGCCATCGCGACCTCGGAGACATAGCCTACAGACGCTTCATCAGTCCAAACAACTCGATTCCATTGAGAAAGTCAGTGGCAATGCTATATTGCCCACTTCAGTCTCAAGCTCATTTGGTTGGCGGTCAACTCGATCTATGATGGTCTCTTACGGCTTTTGAAGTGCTCACTTTTCAGACGATGTGTCACCGATATGACAGAAACCGTCGTTTCAGAAATGAACTCCTCAACTGGCCGAAGACAAAGTGGGATCGTTTCTTATCGAGCGAATAATGATCCGACCTTTTAGAAAGCTTAATTTCTTTCCTTTCCGACCGGATCCAACTTTTCTAAGACGGGAGAAAAAATTAGTTTTCCACCTTCGACGGTGGTCTTTGGGAAAACTACTTTTCGGCAAACTAGCCGTTTCGACTGTCCGTCTGACAAAAGAGCAGAGACTGCCATTCAAAAACACTTTCACAAGGTTCGAATCAGTCATCATGACATAATTCAAAACCGAATGGAAATTTTGTTTACAACTTATCTGGGTCATTCAACAATTTCATTTGAATTTGCTGAGCAGACATCGAGACACTAGAGATATTGAAAGCGTGAAAATAACCTCGTTAGCGCCAAAAGATGTAAGCAATTTGTCAACAATATTCGGAAAAAGTAAATTATGCAATAAATTTGGAACTTCATAACTTCTCCAAAAGTACACCGATTTCGACGAGTAATACATGAAAAGAAAGCTCAGAGAAAGTCCTTTCACCTCGTGTTTGATTCATTATCATGCTCACATGCTTCCATATTGAAAATTTGAGATTTTTGAAAGTGGCGATTTTCACATTTTGACCACTGTCCACCTTAAACAATGACGGATACGAATATATAATAGCTCATTGAAAAGCTGAGAACATAAGCTCTCGAATGGTGTATGGCCTGTCAATGTAACATGAAGAGTGAAAAGCAGGAGAATCGATTGAAGTTTGACATAATTTAGACATCCGTTTTTTATGATCAACTCTGGTTAATGGTTAATTCGAAGCAGATAAACCTCTTTCTTACACAACCTGCGGCCTCAAAGTGGTGGAAGGGTTTAAACGGAGTCGCAATAAGGCTTTGTCGTCTGAAGCTCATGCTTCTTTGGGTTCGACCTTGTCGGAAAGGTTTATTGTCGGCGGTTTGTAACCGTGCTCCGGCTAACTAGCAGGCTCTGGAATTTTATTTTATTTTACTGGTCATTAAATATATTTATGTTTGATTAATTGTTCATTCTTATTCTCCACGTTTGTTTATTTTAAATGTGTGGTAGGCTTCAGTCGTCCCAATTAATACCACCGCACCCCCTATCTGGTTTTCCAGATATGAACAGTTGTCAGATGTTTCATGTTATTGAATCAGGTGTTTTGGGCATGGCACTTATTTGGCTCATTTGTGATCGAACTTCCTTTCACTTTTCTCTTTTGCACTTCCCCATTTGTTGCAGGCAAAGGTGTGACAGATCCAACGTATTCACGACATTCGGGCGTCAGGTAGCTCGAGGGTCCCGAACCCACTGGCAATGCTTTGGGAGGCAGGCCCGGTCAGCTGCTCGAAAAAAGCCGATACAGCTCTACTGCCACGGACATGCGTGGGTAGCTTTGCTAAGCGGTTTAGCTCGTGTAACTGTATCCGGTTACTCTGTATCCTACCTTACTTGTACCCATTGTTACGGCAAAGGGGTTCTCATTTGAGTTTCGTCAAGCTTTTGCGACATGAAATGTGCCTATAAGTGACTTTTTTGCATATTATTGATTTTGGAGGATTATGCTGTCTCTTACAATCTTAGTCAAATTGTCACTTGTCCAACGAGAGTGCCTGACCGAGCTGGGGATACTGTTTCTCACCTCAAATCCAACTTGTTTTTCACACAAGGTTTCTTCTCCCCTCAGCACGTCTGTTCACTGTGTTATAACAGTTTCTGGCAATCAAACTAACTCTACACCGTCTGCGCCTTTTCATAGAACAGTTTATCAATTCTCTAAAGTAGTCTGGTGTGGCTTCCGGACTTTTCTTCAATTTTTCAAGTTCAAGCTGAGAATTTGATTCTGAAGGATTTGTAAAATGCTATTTTTCCTTCTGCATTGCTGTCATGATCATCAGTCAATTCCGTGGTAATTTATTCAAAACTGCAAACAATGTTACTGGATCTCAATTCGAGTTCATTTGATAAAATCGAAGCTACTTGCACATTGGGGATTTCATCTACTCCACCTATGTTACTTACCCTATGGACTGAAGTTAGATATTAGGGCCAAACCCAACAGCTGCGACCCTGCAGACAGTCGGTCTCGGATATGCCGTACAAATGTCTAACAAACTGCATGGTCAAACCTTGGGCACCCTTTCGTTAGAGTTCGGCCCTCCGGGCTGCCGTGCTAAAAGTACACTCTAGTACATGGTTTTCACATTTTATACTGCCTACTAGGCTTACTACCAGAGTCGAAGTTCTGTGAAGTTATAGGACTTCGCATCCCTGGTAAATCCAGTTTTGTACTATAGTTCGGACTTGTGTATCATTCTAGAATTTATTGAATTCAGCTGTTTGAAAAGCTGCAGTGATGCGAAATGATGAATGTCCGGTATATGCGGCTCCTGACTAAAAGGGACAGATTTCCAATCTAAGAAGGATGACTTTCCAATCTTGACCGTTTCGCGGATTCAAGCAGTACGTGCCGGGGAGCCCTTCTGGATCCCAGGTCTTGAATGGGTTCAGCACTTCTTTGCCAGGGTTGATCGATAAAACCTCCCTGTTGCTGAAGTCGCATTGGTTAAGGAAATGGGTGGAGAAGCCATATAGTAGGATGTCATCATCTGGTTGTTTAGTGCCCGGCTGCTTTCAAAAAATTTTGAGATCAGTCGGTTTAGGATTTTTCTCAATTTGTACAACTAAAATAGAAATTGATATCTGACTTTTCGGAATCTGACTGTTTGCATTGAATTAAGTGCGTTCAAATTAGACCGATAGCGACACCGACAAAATCGTGAGGATATTTCATTTTATCGTTGAGCTCCGATGTTCACATTGTAACTAGTTATCGTTGAGAAAATCGGTCTAACGTGAACAACAGTAATGATTTAGACTTGACCACAAGGCGCTATGCTACGGACTTGTTTCTTCGCCTAGTGAAACTTTTGCGTATTCTGGTCCGAAGTATAGCAAAGTTAACTATCATCAACATTCACATCTGCAGTAAATTATATCACTTTTAATATATCAAATTTTCATCTATTTTTGATATTTTATTAAAGTCTTGTTATTCAAAAGTGAGAAATGTTAGACAGAGAAGGCGAATGTCCAAAAAATTTTTATTTTCATCAACACAAGAAAGTAATCATCTTTTTACGATGCATCCCTACACACTTGGCCAACTGTTGTGCAGCTCCCGAAATGGCTCACGGAAGAACTGCGGACTTTTGGAATTGAAATTTCAAATGCGGATATTTTGTAATGATAAGTATGAACGTAATTGTTTTTGTGAAATGGCTATTTTCAGACACATCGTTTTAAAGCGTTTGATATATTTAATATACTGTTATTTACACCAGTGTTTCGTTCTTCATGTGATAACAGGCGCATGTATCTACGCTTACTTTATTTAAGTATCGCAAAGTGTTAACGTCCGACTTTTACAAATACGTCGTAATTTCTCTATAGACTATCATACTTTTATCCTACTTTCAGCACTAAAATCCTACTTTTTCAGATTTTCGTATCCTACCTTTGTCCTACTTTTTTGTTAAGGTGCACTTGAAAGCCTGCAGATGGCATCATGTCTTGAATAGAGAATGAATCATGAAAATGAATGACTTCTGTATTTATTCGTGGAATGCCACTGACTAGTGAACACTCATCATTGTTGTCTGTGTTGCATACACACTGGCTCTACAGAATATTACTCTGTATTACTCTGCACTCTGTCTATCAGTATTATACGCATTAACTTTATTTTCTACCTTAGAATTCATTTTTACTCCTTGTCACGTGTTAACCTATAACGATGTTCACTACGCTTCTGTCAGCATTCATTCCGGTGTGTCCACGTCTAGAACCGGCGAAATATATCGGGTCATTATGAATACCTTGGTGTTATTCTTTATATACAAAGTGATATCCATCAAAGGCGTTTTCAAAATCTACAGAATATGATACAGATATTTAAGAGTCACTGTAGAATATTATCATGGTTCATTAAGTTAACTTTCAATACGATTTCTCATAATTCGCTATACTTTAAATTCTCAAAATGCAATTGAAGTTAATAAAAAAAATCATAAAATAGATTAAAATTCGATATTTTAAAAGTGATATGATTTACTGCAGATGTGGATGTTGATGAAAGTTAACTTAGCTACATTTTGGAACTATGCTTATAAGTTTCAGTGGGCGAAGAAACAAGTCCGCAGCAGCATTGCGCCTTGTATTCGAGTCTAAATCATTTTTTATCCAACCACTGTTACGCATGTTGAGCGATTTTATTTCAATTTACCGCTATCGTTGTCGGTTTAATGTGAAACTGCCTTTAAACATGTAGGAGAGTAATTTCAACAAGAATAAAACGCATGCTTACGTAAAAGCCTGTTTGGTGAAATAGTCAAAAATTAGCATCACATTCATTTCCATATTTTTAATGCGTTCATATACCTATAAATGTTGAAGAATCAACTAACTTTATTTCGTGACGCCCCACACTGCCAGTGTGTCATTCTTGTATGACACCATGCATTGATTCCATCCTCTACCCGGAGAACAGATGCAATCATGCAGGGATGAAATGTCAGTTATTGACATAAGTCACATCAAATGTTAACACATTAAAAGCTTATTGAAGTACATACACAAAATCAAACTCAGATCATCCGGTAGGATTAGGTGAAGTAAGTCTTGTCTACTCAAAGCAGCGAATATTAGGGGCATTCATAGTGGTTAGTAAGCAATGTCAAGGAAAATGTCATTTGTTTGATATAACTTATATCAAATAAGCATGTTGGAGAATTGAATATGACAATTAATAAGTGACGAAACAAAAGCCGAAACCTTCTCGGTTTTCTTTCAAAAAAACTGCGGGTTCGGTTCGGTTTTCCGGTAACCGCCGGGCATTAGTTGGAAGCTGTAATAAAATGGCTCTATCCATGACGGGTTGTATTGTTTTACAACCTAGAGTTCTGAATTGAGGACCCTTGAACCTAGTCACAATCACAGCTTGTAGCCTATCATTTCATGAAGGAATACGCATAATTCGGAAATCTGAATTCTTGTTTTAGCCGGTTTTTTAGCCATATATCCGGCAAAAAGATAATTCTGATTCCAGCACTGACTTCTGCCTCTTCAGAAATTTCGCGGACGGTTGTTTAGCAATGCCTCTCCCTTTTTTAAATTCTCTCATGTTTTAGATATTTCTAGTCATCGAGCATTTGACTGATTTTCAATACCATGTCCTTCTTTGAATTCTGTCGTGCAGTCGTCAACTCTTTTGTCTATGAAAGACATTTCCCACTGTATTGTATTTGAATTCTGATGATTGTCTCCGATGTACTAAGAAATGTTACTCGACACTTCGATATTTAGACATGATTGGAACTGTGGGGTGAAATAGACTTTAAGGTCATTATATTGCAAAGAGTGGGCGACTGCTCATGGAGTTGTATTCATCAAGCAACAGTGGCAATTGATAAGGACTTCATAATTATAGTTGTTAATCGCAATAATTTCTTTAATTTTTTGACGATTCTTGCATAATCTTTTTGCATGTACTATTTCACCAACATGATTGGTTTACTATTCATTTTCAGGGATAGAGCAACCTTAGCCGAAGCTGGCAAAGTTGCGGTTGAGTCAATAGAAAACATTCGTACTGTTGTTGGACTTCAAATTGAGAAGAACTTTATTGCGGATTATCGGCAACGTTTATCCAGTCATCTCAAAAATACCAATCGGAAAGCACATCTTCACGGGGTTGGCTATGGACTTTCTCAAGGTATCATGTACTTTGCTTTAGGACCTTCCCTTTACTACGGAGCTACATTGACTGCAGTTGGAATGAGTACCTTCGAAAATGTCATTTGGTGAGTTTGCCTAGAACAGCGAATGAAATGCGCTGTATTGGTTCAAAGCACAATGTAGAACTAAATCCATCTTGTTTTGATTATCTGGCTAGGAGGATGGCTTTGCATGATGGAAGGAGGATAATCTATACATGATAATGACAGCGTCACTGCACGAATTGCATCGCATTCTCATCAAATTTAGAGTTTTTCGAATAAATATAGCTAGCCATCAAAAGTTATCCTCCTCTCCACATAAAAAAAATCATGAAGCAGGTTTTTTCATCCAAATCCACCTATAAGAGCTGTAGCAACAGATCTGTTATGTATAGGTTTCTACAATTACTACGGGGAAAGAATTATTGGTTCTACAAATAGACCTTTTCACACTCTGGTTCAAGAACATAATTACCCTTAGAATGAAATAACGGGCTTGACATAATTTTTTTAACACGAGAGGAACCCGCAGAAAAAAAGTTAAGGAGTCGCTATGGACTCATAAACTGCACTCTGAGAACAAAGTCAAACATACGTTGAGTGATGTGTGGAAGTCTTGAGACTCTCGGTTTTTTCATAACATTTCTAAAATCGTTGACTTTCTTAGCTTCTACTTCTATTTGTTTTATAGTAGGATGTTTTTAAGTATTTTCTGTACTATGTATTTAAATGATAGTTCTATGATGTTCTTATGTTTCTTTCTTGCATGATTGTGAACTATTCTCATAAGTGTTAGCTGCATGATTCATTCGCCTGACGATGACTGCCGGCGGCAGCTGAAAGGCCTCGATAAAGGGGTTTTTTTACGAGAACAACATCGTTTTTCTGCGGGTTCCTCTGGTGTTAAAAAAATAATTACCCTTGGTAGACGAGGGTTACACAAACGAAACCATGATGAATATCTGGTGTCTTCCCGACTTCATCTTCACATGCAGTTGAAATGTTATTGTTCCTTTAGTCACTTACTGTGATCCCGAATGAAGAATGAATGTTAGTTCTTTTATCTTAAAATTTAATTTGAAATATAAGCTTGCATTTTTGGGCGTCAGCAGGAATGTCCTGCCATCATATGTATTCCAGCTCAATTATGGCAGTCTTATTTGGCGCTATGGCCGTTGGTAATTCATCCGCGTTAGTTCCTGATGCAGGGAAAGCCGCAGCTGCCTCGCAATATCTCTTCTGGCTGCTCGATCGAAAACCAGCCATCGATTCAAGTTCTGATGAAGGAAGTGTGCTGAAGGCTCCTGATGGACGAGTATCTCTGCGTGGCGTCCGATTCCGATATCCGACGCGACCTCAAGTCCCGGTACTCCGTGGCGTTGATATCGATATCCAACCGGGTGAGAGAGTGGCTCTTGTCGGATGTAGTGGATGTGGCAAATCCACAGTATTTCAACTTCTCGAACGATTTTATGATCCTCTCGGCGGTGAAGTGGTAAGTGTGTCCCTGATTGCACATGTTCAAACTATCTGTGGTACGTTGTAAGTCACGTTAAGTTGTATTCAGAGAATTGCTGTACCGATCATGTAATTTCAATTGACCGGTTGTATGAAATGAACAAAGTGTGGAAGCAATTTTACAGATCAAATCGCGTAAATCGGCTAA
The DNA here is from genome assembly GCA_907163375.1 of Prostheceraeus crozeri. Lineage (NCBI taxonomy): Eukaryota > Metazoa > Platyhelminthes > Polycladida > Euryleptidae > Prostheceraeus > Prostheceraeus crozeri. The sequence continues at coordinate 80,430 of CAJQUW010001117.1, read as the reverse complement.
GTCGACAACTTTTCTTCCCCTATTGGCGTGACTCCTAGTTTCATGTCGATTTGTGATTTGCCATAAATTTTCACAATTAAGTTTCACTTTTGAATAAATAAGAAGAACGTATAGAAGGTTTGCTTGATCAAATATTTTCGGACCCGATGCGTGTGGCGATATTTTGCATTTTGTTTAAAGTTGTACATATTGAGAATATTGTACATGTTGGAAGAAAATTGAGTTTTTCGAATTCATTACTGAATCGTAGTCCTCCGGCCGTCTGCCATATCTCACACTATCGTTACTATGCAACTCAGCCCGGTCTCGATGGATGGCATAACAACGAGATTTGACTGCACTATTACAAGTTAGCACCCGCTAGCCGCATCCGTTCGCACAGGTGCACCGAAATTTTAACAAGTCACACTGAAGCACTTCTTGAAATACAGACATAGTGTGTTTCACGCTCTAGATTGTCGTGTGATAGTTAATTAAAGCTTCAAATCTTGAACACAGAGTCTCTGTCTTTCAAAATAAACGTTTATATTTTCTAGAACTGAATGCAAACTTTATAAACTAGGGAAATTCTAAAAGCGCTAAATAATTTGAAACATACTTACATAGGCCTCCTTATATTTTATTTTTACTTGTCCGTGTACTTGCAAGTGACTCTCATCATAGTTAACCTGTACGTCTCTATGATAGTTCATTCAAGCAAGATGAAAACAGAATTTATGTCGACAAAAAAATCACAGCGACATGATTTAAAAATGTGCATTTATGGTTGGCGGATGTCCATTCAAAAATATGCATCCACCAACTCCAAAGGCCCCGATAGTAGCAAAGAAGCCAATGATTTTCAATATTCAGTATCTTGGACACGCTAGTGAAACGATTTCCAAGAAAATGAGTCAGAACATCCGAAACACCTTCCCTGTTTTAAATCCAATTCCAGCGTTCCTGACTAACATCTTCTCACCCACAGCGGTTAAAGATCAAATTCCACAATACCGAAAACCACGAGTAATGTATGAATTTAACTGCCCTTGCGGTGCAAGGTACTTCGGCAGAAGTGAATGATGCTTAGAAACCCGCCGGAAAGAGCACAGACCAAACTGACTTTTTAGTTCAAACATGAGACAAAAATGCAACAAACCACCTCAATCTTCAGTGACCCGGTCATTTGACCTCGTGTTCAGAAAAAAGTAGTGTTTTATCGGATGCAGACCATTGCTTTAAAGTTTTCAAAAAACTTGAAGACAAATTTTCAGCTTGAAATGGTGGAGAATGTGGCTATTAGACAACATAGTCCAGATTTGTGGGCCCCAAAAAACAGACTTTTCATATCGAGATTAGCGTAATTTGCTTTCTGAAACATTTCCGAATGTTAGCATCTATGTACTGTGTAGCAACCTTGCAAGTAGCATCTGTGACACTATCTCTATCTCTTGCATCTTGTTATTTAGCTTATTGATCTTATTGACCTATTGTCTTTACCTATGGCATGATTTTGACGTAGCTGTAAGTTTTGATCATTCGTGTAGAATCATTCCACCACTTTTTGTATGTTCACACAGTACAAGCGAAGGCCATGAAGAAGCGAAGTGTTTTAGCTTACACAATTAAATTTCTGTACAGAATAGTGCCTGCCAAAAGTCTAATGACATGATTACTAAGTCAGTGGTGGACGGAAAGTCGGGTTTTTTAATTGATTCTTTCAAAATTATATATATATTTAGCAATGGTAGAGTTCATTTTTGAATATTTTTAAGAGGAGCAACAGCAGGGTGCGCAGTATTCACTATGAGATTACGAAATTTTTAGGTCTCGTGAATTGACATTTCGTGGACTAAAATGCTTTATCATAAACTATAGAATTTTCAAAATTTTCGTCACATTTTTTCTCAACATCAGGAGATCATCGTTTATTTTATGATATAGCCATGATTTTCAAAAGGTTTCATTTTCACGATAGAGAAATTTAAAGTTCGAATTAAATTGATCAATATAGTTGAATAATGTTCTCCTAGTTGGATTGTTTGTACTGCATGCTTAAAATATATTTCTGTTAAATGTGCTGTGATTAAGATAGAAGATAAAATAAATCAATTGTTTGAAAAAAACAACGCAAAGTGCATGCGAAGCCTTTCGACCGGTTATCTTTCAGGCATTGCACCGGTGTAAAACAGATTAACAAAAATTTGAATTTTTTGTACATTATAGAAATGATAAATCACTGACATGTATAAACAAATATCAGAAATCATTAAAAACAAAATCAGTTAAAGTTAATTACCAAGGTAAAGTTAAAGACAAAACGTTTTCTTTTTGAACACACAAATTTGGCCGGAGGCGTTTGATATACAGTGCCTCGTCAATACGCAGACGCAGCAGATTGCTGCGCCCCACATGCAATAAGGCACTAAAAGCCGTTTCTGAAGGTTGACACTTTTGCTCAAATACATGACGTGTGATGGATCGGACGGAGGATGTTTGGCACGTGGTCGAGTCTTACCTAAACGCAGACATTTTGGCAAATGCTCGTTTACCCTTTCTTGAGGATATCGACTTGTTCTGCAGTGGGGTATCTGCATCCGCAAACACACACAAAAAATAGATTACGTTTGATTAGGCAGTAACAGGAAGGTGATCTTTCAAAGGGGCCACGGGAACTTTATGCACAGAGAAAACAACTTTCGGCTCAACGGCTGGAAAAAGAAAAAATACGTTTAACAGCTCTGCAGAAAAAACTGTCTGCACTGTCTCCAATAAATGGCACTTTGATGACAATACATTTATTTTTTCAGGATCAGAAACAGGAATTTTGTCCTCAAGAGCACACTCCATATAACGGCTGATAAAAAAGGGAGGGTAGCCGTTAGACATTAAAGTTTTTTCAATATTGGAGATATTGTAATTGTTATTGAAGCTATGCAACAAAATATCAATTTGATCGAAATTCGCAACTTTTGGTGCACCGGCCCAAGAACAGGAGCATTGTGCACAGCCTTAGTATTTATGCGTTGTACGCTAAACTTTATGTAGAAAGTTACTATACCGATTATGCAATTCCAAAGTACCAGTTACGTTGATTATCAAAGTGGATCGCTTGATTTTACTTATCGGTTCGCGTAGTTCAGCAAAGTCGATAACTGCATTTCTCATCAATCATTTTTCTTTGGTGATGAATTATTACAGTTAAGATTAACATGATTAAGTTTAAACAAGAATGCATCAACTGAAAGACAGTGCTGTCGGACGAAGTCCAACAAACTGGGCAAAGGACGTTATCACAAGCAGTGGGTACATCAGGCCTGATGTACAGGCCTGCAGGACAGTCAGTTAAAACAGTACATTTCAGAGCCTTCCATCTCGGTCGATCACGGGCGTCCGCTTCCTGGGCTCCAACATGTTTGGGGTCATCTTTCACCACTGGTTTCCAGGTCTTCTGTGGTCCTCCTGCTCCTCTTTTACCATCTACTTCCATCCACCTCACTTTGCAGATGGACTTAGTAAATACGGAGTAGAGCAGATAGCACAACATATCTTTAACTGCAGTCACTACGACCTCAGAGACAGCGCGATCGAAGTGGGTCAAACGGTTAAGGATTGATTCAGTGGAACTAGTCTCGACATCTGATGCTTTCCTTTCATCAATACTAGCGTCGTCGTCGTCAATTTTGATCAACACAACTTCATCTTTTCACTAAATCGTCGACTGCATCTTTGAAAAAAGTGCCACCCAGTGACAGAGCTATTTTCCCATGCTCTTCCACTTCAGACGAGGATTCAAACTTTAGACCACGTTCAGGAATCAGAAGGCGTGAGGTTTGGTAGGCAAAGCGGATGCTGAATGATATTCATGTTCAGCTGATAAAATCTATTCTTGAACAAGCGGAGCTCCACTTGAGTTGGAATTACTGTCTCCATAAGAAATCATTTGCTATTTTTCAACTTATTATAAGCAATTCTGTAACGTACTTTGCACATGCATGCACTTACTAAAATTAAAAGGATCGTTTTGATATCTTAATTATTTCATGGAAAGTCTAGGTAATCATGCACTGCAACACGTAATCCGGGAAAACCTGTAAGATTGAGGCTTTCAAAGGCCATCAGATCGCCGGATAGCACGTGTATAATCATTTAGAGGGCGGGTTCGAACCCAAACACGCATGGACCATGGCCAGAGACTTGATATGTACTGTTTTGCTGCGCACTTGCTATTTTTATTTTATTATTAATATCATATGACTTAATGTGAAATATCATGCAATCAATCGAATTCATTTTTGTTTCAGTGTATAGATGGCGTTCCCATCAATGATCTTCGAATTTCATCATTACGATCTGTGTTGAGTTTGGTATCTCAGGAACCCATTCTTTTCGATCGAACAATTGCCGAAAATATTTCCTATGGGAACAACGCTAAACCGGTCAGTGATGTTTTCATTTCAATTATACTGTACTAAGCATGAAGCAAACATTCAATCTTTAAAGCAAGACTGATTTTTGTGTTAATTTGATACTCGCCATTGAAGCCACAATGCAGACTTCGCAGGACAAGCATCGATTATTCTTCTCTAATATTTATTCTTATAGGCCTATGAATCATTTTTTTAATCTGCCTTAGGAAATCATGGTGTCCACAGTGCGTGAATTTTTGAAAACGAAAATTTGCTCAGACATGAACTTTTTCTGGAGGACTTCTTGCATGTGTTGTTTTCAATTCTTATATTTTTTGAAAGAAATGTTTTGTGAAAGTAGAAACGCTAAATCTCTCTGGATTTTGCAGCTGTGAATTGTGCTGTATTTAGAAAGGAATAGCGAATGAATTGCACCAACGGAATTATGAAGAATTTGTGAATCTTGCTAATGACTATGAGCTATGCTATTTTGCATTAACTGCTCATTCGCGTTTTCTAGGATTCAAACAAGAAACCTATCTGCTTGGTTTGTCTAGACATCGCGCAGTCAATTAAATTAGAAATAGATAATAAATTAAATTGAAATTAAAAATAAATTCAAAAGGTTTATCTCTGACTTTAAGTGCCTCTCTTGAATTAAAACACACATGGCTAAGCCTTCGGAATTATTGAATAATGAGTTGCAGCCTCAGTTTGAAAATGTGAGGAGACGTTATTAGAAGGCCTATGTTTCACATTCCACATAAGCGTAGCTCCCTATTTAACATACACAATATTGCACTACAGTCATGCCCGAAGCATCTTTGAGATACGCAATTAGCATATTGAATTTTCTTGGGTATTTATCAAACATCATCCGGACTAATTGGAATGAACCATTTATACTATTTTTCTGATCTGATTGTCGATTTTTTTGTATCTTCCAGCCTACAATGCAAGAAATTATCGAGGCTGCAAAGAAGGCAAATATTCATTCCTTTATTGAATCCATTCCTGACGGATATGACACTTTGGTCGGAGAAAAAGGAATGCAAGTGAGTGGAGGTCAGAAACAACGAATTGCTATCGCCCGGGCAATGGTGCGGAATCCTAAAATCCTTCTGCTCGATGAGGCCACGTCTTCCTTGGACACTGAATCAGAAAAGGTGAGATTTGGAAGAATGGTACTGAATTCAAGTATGTTACACACTTTACATTTTAAATGGTGCAGGAATGTTAGTATATAGTATTACAAAACTAGAAGCTTGACAAACACACGGCACAAGTGCTCAACTCCGTGTCCCAAGACATGAAATCTACTGTGGAAGTGAACTCAATAATAATGAGATCGAATATAAATGGTATGTCAAAAACATGCACTCGGGTATGTTCCTAAGCAAGCAAAGTTGGTACCACGCCACATAATAACTACTAAGACTACATAATAAAAAAGTGAAAATAACGTTGCCAATAATAATGTGTCCGGATCAAAACAAAGCAGATGAAGCTTTGTCAAAACTGACCGACAGGTGTAAACAGAACGGCTCTTCCAATCGTGATGTTGCCACAGTAATAAATTAGACGCGGCTGATAACCGCTTCATCCCTTGCAAACTCAACTTTGTTAGTGATATTTGTATTGTAATCGCAAATTGAATAAATTCATAAGAGAATGGGCCCCTACCTTAAAAGCTGCGGTTAATAGCAGAAAGGGGAATAATTAGCCTAAACAATGCCATATTTGCTAATTATTATCAGATAATCGGTCCTGTTCTGACCGGTATGTAGCATTTAAAATGACCTGCAACCTTCGTAACGACCTTTCTGGAAGTGCTACAATGTGCACAGACGAGAAAAAAGATAAAAGCAATAAGAAAGCGACACAATACGGGCACAATGCCAAAGTACACAACTGCGATGATATATAGAATTTCAAACTACGCAGTTGATATCATCGACACTAACCAGAACGCGGTAGGTTGCAGGTTGGCCGAAGCATTGATTGGTTATTCGGTTGAAAAGTTGCATGTTGTATTTCTAGCAATCATAGACAAATTGCTCAGCAACGTTGGTCAAATTAGAAAATCAAGCGCCGGTCAGTCGCTTCCATCCCTAGTCCACGCGGAGACCTCTCGTCAATTCGTAAATGTGTAGGCTATATCATGTTTGCTGATGATTTTCATCACATAAAATATACCTTAAATTGCCTCTTGGAAGCTCCCGAGATCCCAAAATGTTCGAAAAAAAAATCCGAAATTTTCGAGAATCTTAGAATTTAGGAAAGAACCATGGTATTCGTGACAAATTGCTGAAACGTTCTTTTCTCGCATCTTATTTGTTAAATTGTGATATTTTATGGCATCAGAAATTGATGCTTCATGACTTCTGCCCATATAAATATTATGAATGTAAACTTTCTCGATCTCCAACTCTAAATAGAATTTATTCGTTATTCCAGGTAGTGCAACAAGCGCTGGACAGTGTGCAGGAAGGACGCACGTGCATCGTTATTGCCCATCGGTTATCAACGATCCGCGATGCGGATCGCATTATAGTCATTCATCAAGGTCGCATCACAGAAGTTGGAAAGCACGCGGACCTTATTGCGAAACAAGGCATTTATTATCGCCTTGTAAATAGTCAGACAACTGCAGGACTTTCTTAGTTCTACCTCAAGAGTCCTACGACGAACGCCAACCTAAAATTTGTTTTCAGATTGTGATAAATGTCAACTTAGTAATTACTGAAGTGGACCTGTAAATCATGCATTGAAATTACTTTGTATCCGATGGGTGGATATGATAAACCATGTGACACGAACCAAAACCATTTGCATTCTGTCCATTCCACTTTTACACTTGACAATGGTTGTAGCATCATCCTAAACGTCTTGACTTTGACTTTATCTTTTTTAAACAAACTCTCAATGTATCTTCTAATTCAGTGTGGTATTTTTATTAAAAGTTTTGATCACATAATTCATCATTTTTTCTTCACTGTCTGGTATCCTTACGTATGCCTACATATGCTTCATGAAGAATAAAAGGGGCGCTTTGTGTCAGGGTTGGCCGGTAAAAACCAGCAGTTTTGCCACCCTCTTTTCGACAAAAACTGGCAAGAGCTAATCATGTCAGCATAATTCCTCTTAAACATAGGTCATAATAAGTTTCATTACATTCATAAATAAATAGACCTGGATATTTAGCACTATATATGCACAGAGGTGAGTGAGCTCCGATTTCGGAGAATTTGGCTTGTGCTCCGTACTATACTCGAACTTAGAAATGACTATGATGAGGGAGCTACACTCAAATGAATTGAGATGATTAAGATGACATCTACTTGAGTATTCCATGATCTCGACGGATCGCTGACCGAGTGACATCTGGTAACTCGACAGAAGCTACAACAAACATGAAGCAGAAACTTTCTTTATCGCCTTCACTCTCATTCTCTGTCCTCTCCCGTCATGTGTCATCTCGGCCGAGTTGACATCTTCGAGTTTACTGTCTCGAATTGCCATACTCATATTTTTTCGTTTTCCAGTCTGTCTTCGCGCTAACATAACACAGCGGATTGTGGTCTACAACACGCACAGTCGATCTCCCGTCCTACTGCTGTGCCAACGATGTGTCCTTCCCTCTGCACCTGCTGACCACTTGTATTATTATATAGTTGCTCATCCAGTTATGTCATGGTGTTCTCAAGTTCTTTGTTGACAAGAATACTTCAACGCACGCATCTGCGAGAAAGTGTTCATTACAGAACATGGGCATACTGTACTTTGTTTCACACGCAAAAAGCGGTGCAATTCCTGGATGGTCTTTTTTTCTCTTTAATTCCATTCACATCGTCCTCCGAATCTGTTCATACAGTAAGGAAAAGACCACTTGGGTGATGGACATTGATGCATTTGAATGACAAGTGACAAGCGAACTCATGCGAATGCAAAATCGTGAACTAGGCATTAAGACTAATATTGTGTGCACATAGTTGCATGGTTCACCTCAAGCGAACTTTTCAAATAAATAGTCAACATTTTTCAGACGTAAAATTGATGCACATGAGATTAAGTCAGTGGCGAATTATTAATTGTAAAAAGTCAAGTGTTATCTATATAATACTAAATGTCATTTAAAGCAGTTCATATCAGCTTGTAGGTTTACACTCCTTCTGAAAAAACACTTTGAATACAACCATCATGTGTTGACTCTATTCTTTTCATATATGTTCCACTATATCTTGCTCCTCATTAGATCCAGCGATTATTCAACCGATTCTTCTTTCTCTTGCACACTTCCAATGGCTAAAATGGAACGTTAGCGGCATCAATTATCAACGTTCTTTACATAAAAGAGCTTTTTGATAAATGGTCACCATACTGCAAGAATTCAGAACGGTTGCGTGTTTCACTAATTTGACTCTCCTGAAAATCTAGAGTTGATCATGATCGGTTCAAATGACTGCATCGAGCAAGCAGCTGTAGTCCATTTAAGTCTATCTTAAACCAGGAGTGTCTATGAAGCATAGAAACTGCAACACTTTCAATATACGTACAATAAATGCAATCGCGGCAACATGTACGTCGAAAATGGATGCCATAGCTGTACGGTTTTATTGATTGATTTGCCGCAATAATGGATTTGACTGTATTTGTTCAGTTAAATATCTATTAAAAGTATAATTTGCACTTCCTTCAATGTAATATTGTAGAAAGAAACCGGCACTAAAACGGAGTTATTGAATCACTCAGTTATAATGAGACCCTGAGAAATATTTTGCTTTCCTGCTGAAATTCATGAACTTCATGTTTGGATCCATTTCATTCGTGCTATTTCAATAAGGCAAGGTCCGTCATTTTGTGCATTTAGTTGGCGATGTACTCGTAGGCTAATGTCACTTCATTGAATTTCCTCTGGTGTTTGGTCTATTGATAACAAATAAGAAGTATCATTGCAAATACATTGGCGCATGTGGATTTAGCGCTAATTTCATCCAAATTATTCAATGTGCTTGGCGAAAATTCTAGTATTGTGATGTATGGCATTCAGTGGTGGACAACCAAGTTGGGATTGCGGGTCACAAGGATGAAAACAAATTTGTTTTGTGTGTTATGACAAACAGCCATTTTTACTCCTAAGATCTCCGAAAATTCTGCAGCTGTGTTATGGAGAATGTCGCTATTTTAAAGAGCATTTGACAGGGTTAGCTGCATATATTAGTCGCACTTCTACTCTGTGCATGGTAATTGAACAATAGTGGAAAAGCTGACGTGAGGAACTTTCGAAACCGTTACACGCCGCACAGAAAGTGTTAGGAGAAACCGATTGATCCCAGAATATATTTAATATTCAGTGCTTTCCTTTAAAAATAAGACTTTCTGTGTACTCCTCTAGCACATGGCAAAGTTTCAAGGCATGTAATGCAATATAAGAAAAAAGTTTAAACGCGGGAAAAATAACCGGAAAATTTGAAATTGACCAATCATTAAGCGACGATCTTTAGATATATTCTATTTCCATTGCGAAGTTGAGTCTTTCGTCAATTGAACTACAAAGTAACTGGAATTTCTGATCCGGTAGAATCTGGAATTTCCCACCAGATAGATTTCTCTCTAAATTTAACCATTTTGAGTCCATATTTCTGCACAGATACTCTGAAGGGATCGCTTTATTGATTCAAGTACATATGTAGAATAGCATAATTGCTTTTTTTCAAATCGTATAGCGAAATTTATCCAAAAAATTAAATCCATAGATGATTCTTATTTCCAGTGTTTCGATCCGGAAGATTATTCTCCACAGACTATTAAACTACATGTACATTCCAGTGCATTTTCTTGAATGGAAACTGTGTAGCCATTGAGATGGTTTGATTTCGTAGACTACTTTGCAATGAGATAGTAGTGTTATCGCATGTCTGTGTCACTCCGATCCAGAAGATTATTCTCCGATCAGGCAGAATCGTAAATTTACACACCATAAACTCAGCAATCAGCAACCACTTTTATTTAGGTCATCAATGTATGCGTGCGAAACGTTTGCATGTAGTCGGTTATTGTCAATATGCATCCACAAACCTACGAAATCTAATTCTTATCCGATCATGTTTGATTCACAATTGTGATTTGACTCATTTGAAAGCCCTTCTGATGTACATGTAATTTAATTATCCACATAACACAGTATATTTTCAATAAAATGTCATAAGTCAATAGTTGAATGCCACCGTGTGCCAAAGATATCGCCGTTTTATAATTAATAATAGTAATTAATAAAAATTATTAATGTAGTTGACCAGGTGACGGGAGATCATCATTCTGAGAAAGTTATACAAAGTAATTAAAACTCCCCTTTTCAGTTTAGGCCAATATAATCAAGTTAAAGTTAAAAGTATGGCAGACAGGCCTTCGGCGTCCAGCGCTTTCAACGGTCGATGTTTGGATGACCACTTAAATTAAATTAAAATCAATAATGACGGGTTGATTTCAAAATACAAAGCTGATATTTTTACTAAAAATTCTGCGACATCAAGTTCAAGGAGAATGCCCGTAAATTACTCGTATACTCATCTGAACAAATCAATGTCAATCATTTTTCAAGAACACCACCAAGTTGTCTGCTAAATCGAAAAAAATCAATAAAAGTCGGCTTGATTTTATGCCACCTGATGAAAGCCTCGTCGAAAATCGTCATTCCATGACGTTATTTACATATTTTTTAATATTGCAGCGGTCATAATCAAAACAGTTACTTCATATTACATACCTAATTACTTTGGACATGTGTAATGGCATCATTCCAGTAGACCAGCTAGCTGCACATTTTTCATCCGAAAGTCAAAATCGTCATTCCACGACAATAAATAATATAGTGGAATAATGCATTTCATTTTCTGACACTAAGTAGCTCTTTCAGACTCAGACAAAGCCTGTGAGAAACTCAAATGAAAGTGGTCTTTCACTCAAACCGGAACACGGCGTAAATGTCCACAATTATACGCAATGTGGTATGAGAAAATACAGAAACCTAGTACTACTAGTAAAATAGACAGTAGAAGTAATTAGACGTCAAAAAACAAGAGAAAAGTAAAAAGTAACAATTTCCAGCAACTGCTAAAGAAAACTTCACTCGATGCCTTTTTTATTACTCTTCTATTCCATACCGGTTCCTTGTCCACCACCTCCATCCTCTCAAATGGCCACTCCGTAGTCACTTTCAAACATATATCGAGCGACTTCCGAATGTGTGACATCAACGTCTCTAACTGCTTTAATGTGATCTTTTTTTCTCTAGGTAATGAACGACCTGATTATGCAGCATAAGACCACCAACATTGAGGATCCAAATAGTGGAGACGATGCAACAGGTCAAAGTCTTTCGCCGGAGTACAGCGCTTCCTCACAAGAGACTGTTAATGGGTTTCATGCCCACGCTTACACCAACTTGCTTGAGGACATCGCGGATTCGCTCTGAAGCAACCCGGAGGAAGGTATTTAGTAGAGGTGTACATGGCTCAACCTGATGAGCTGCGAGCCGATGTGATTTTGAAATATTCAAGCCGAGCTGAGCCGAGCCGTGCAATGCTAGAGGCGAGCCGAACCAAGCCGAGCCGACGAGCCATTTTAATTTTGGGTAAAACAAAGTTAAATTCAACCTAATGTACATGTACGCATAGTTTATTAACAAGTGCTGATTATAGAACATTTACTGTATATACAGTTTCATCATCAATTATAGATTGTGAAGGAATTCTTCAATTGACGATAAAAGTTCGTAATATGGCAACATTACACTGATTATCTTGTCTTATGGAGATTCCTGGTTGTATTGATCCAATATTTATATATGGCCATGGTTTTCCTTGTCTATTATTCTTACAAATTTCCTACGCATTTTCTACTTTTCATTTTCTCCAACGATCTGATGCATCAGTTTTTTCATAAAATTTTGAGAAAGATATTTATCCCAGCGCAAGCTACCATTTGAGGATGATGGTCCTTGACGAATAATGCTACTAATAATAATAATGTTATATTTGTCATTCACAAAGAAAAAAGTTACGCATCGAATACATAGAAACATGAATTTGACAAATATTTGCCCTTTAAGGGTGAGCAGTGCTTTAACGTAGAATAACGTGCGACTCACAAATTAGTGTTATAAATTTACCATATATCATTTCTTTCAAAATAAGAAGAGACACTTCGTTTGAAATCACACATCGATGAAACATTCCTCTCAGAAGACGTCATACGGTTCCAGTGATAAACAGTATTGATTGTGAAAAATCTGCTGCGGTACTTGTGCTTACACAAAGGAGTTAACATAAGATTATGTGAAAATCTTCGCTTAGAAACATCAAACAACTCATCAGCTTGCAAACCATTTAAATCATTAACAATTTTGTACATGAAAATCAAACTGTAGCGAAGTCGCCTGGCAGACAAGATAAGAATACCCAAATTCAATAACTTTGATCTGTAGTTCAAACGTTGTAACTGAGGTAAAAAATTACAAAATCGCTTTTGAACAGTTTCAATTTGATTTGAAAGTTTGTCGATGTTAGGATGCCAAATGACACTTCCATATTCCAGAATGGAACGGACAAATGTCTTGTACATGATCAGAAGAATGTGAGGATCACGAGAGCGAATAGACCTCTTTATAAGGCCCAAAGTCCTATTAGATTTCATGACCATTTCATGAATATGTTCTTTGAAGTTAAGAGATGTAGATAGGGTGATGCCTAAGTCGTTCACAATACCAGCTTTGTTGATTAATTGACTATCGATCTGATAATCGAATTGAGGATTATTACATCCAAAATGAATCACATTGCATTTCTTTAAATTCAGCGACAATCCATTTGAAGAAGCCCATATAGAAATACCATCAATATCTTGCTGTAATAAATGCTTGGAGTTGGATACCTTTTGCATACTCAAGATAAGTTTGACATCATCCGCATACTTGATTATTAGATTATTTTTGATATGGCTATCAATATCATCAATAAAAAATGTAAATAAGATAGGGCCAAAACTGTTCCTTGAATCACACCACTTCTAATCATCACAGGAGAAGAACACTTATCGCCAATACGCACCACTTGAGATCTGTTCGTAAAATAGTCGGACAACCAATTAAACAAATTTCCTCTGATACCATAGATCCACAGCTTCTTCAATAGTAAGTGATGCTGGATACGATCAAACGCTTTGGCGAAGTCAAATAAGGCAACGTCGACGTTGTTACCTCTACCCAATTCTTTCGTTAAGAAATCATGGAACATGATGCCAGCTGTATCAGTAGATTTTCCGGGAATAAATCCATGCTGTGATCTGGGAAACCGTCCATTTCTATAAAATAAATCCAATAATGACTTATACACCACGCTTTCCAAAACCCGACATACTGTACTAGAGACGCCAACTGGACGATAGTTGTGACACAAATTCTTCGGACCCGATTTATGTATAGGTGTTATGATAATCTCACGCCAACCGTTTGGAATAGAAGCGGATGACAACACAAGTGAAAAGAGGATTGCCAACTTATCTGATAGGAATCGACCACCTTTCTTTAAAACAAAATAGCATAGTCCTTCATTATCAGTTGATTGAGAATTCGGTAGGTTACAAATAATTTCATAAACAGCATCAAAATCAAAATTTATATTGTCAAGTATAGCATTACCATTATAAACCAAATTATCTTGACATGCATTTGTGGAGTTGGACATATTAAAGTTTGATGAAAAATACTCATTAAAGCGATTGGCAATGGATTGAGGATCATTTAAAACTTCACCATTATCACCCACCGATAATGAACTGATTGGCTGACTCAAACTTAATTTACTTCGAACATATTTCCAAAATGGCTTGTTACCAGAACCATTACGGATCCCATAACAAATTTTGCGCTCTTTGTCAGTAACACTCTTTTCTACAGCGAGGTGTACATCATGTTGAGCTTGTTGATATCTCCACTGATTATGCGGATTAGGATCTCGTTTATAAGATGAAAACACTCGTCGAAGTTCACGGTATGCAGTTCGCACTTTCGATGTGATGTTAAATTCAGACCTTTTCTTACGTCGTTGAACTGTGGAATGAAGAGCATTCAGTATGTTACTCAAATACAGACTCCAGACAGTGTCGATATCACGATGGTTGAGTAAGGTCGATGGCCAATGCGAATTTCGAAGACGATTACTAAATGTATTCCAATTAGCGTTATTAAAGTCAAGATAATAAGTATCCACAGGCTTATTCATGTCGATGTTGAAAGGAAGCTGAATATTGAAGGAAACAATACCATGATCAGATTTTCCAAAGTTCTCAGAAACCTTAACTTCATATATATCAATGTCATTAGAAGAGAACACAAGGTCCAGAATAGAATGGGATTGCGGTCGAGTTGATTGATTAATATTTTGCTGCATGAAGTTGTCAAGACACCAATTTAAAATAGGAGCGTTGGATGATGAGGCTTCACAAATATTCCAAGTAATCTGAGGACAGTTAAAATCATCACAAACTATAGAATAATCAGGGCAGAAGTGCATTATATCATATAGATGAGTCATAATGACACTTTTCTCCAACGGAATAATCAGGCGGAATATAGACACACGAAATTGATAGTCTGTTATTGCCATTCAAAATAATTTGACTAGTGATAGCTTCAGCTTTACCATCATCATGTAATAAATTATCTACCATGACAGAAGAAATACTGTTGTTGACATAAATCATAACGCCACCTCCAGGCGATTGTTCTCGGTCACAACGATAACACGAATAACCAACAATATTAAAAAATGCATCAGTAAGTGAAACATAGGTATCCAACAATGGACCATGGTATTCTGCAACGGCAGTCATCGGTGCCAACAAACTAAAATCGATCATGAAATCTATTTGTTCAAGTGCAGGTATTGCAGGAAGAAAGACAAACCATTCCCTGAAGGCCACCTGCGCAACTCGACTACTTCAGGCAGGTATTGATGAACAGGTTGAACCAAAGGCTTGAAAGGGTTGAACCAAAGATATTTAATATTATAAAGGGCCTTTTAAACAATTAAATATCTTTGGGTTGAACCCATTGATTTGCAAATTAGTGGCTGTCCAATGGGCTCACATTTTGCACCAGCGTTTGCGATTATATTCATGTTTACTATAGAACAGAGAGCGTTGGAAATACTTAGTTCGCATAATACTGCTCCTTGTCTTTACAAGCGCTATATTGATGACATTATCCTGGGACCATTCCCTACTAACGATAGTGAGACTTTTAGTAAAATTTTAAATACTTTCAATTCGATTCATAATTCCATTCAGTTTACTCTTGAAGTACCAAAGAACAACGTTCTCAATCTTTTGGATCTTAGTATAACTGTTAATGACCGCATTGACTTCACCTGGTATAATAAAGAATGTCACTCCGGCAATTCTATGCATATAGATAGCTGGGTACCGTCTCATATAAAATCGAACTTCGTTAGCAGTAGTTACAAATATCTAGAAAATCGTTGTTCAGACGCTAACAATTTGGAAAATAGCAAAACTAAAATGGATCTAAAACTAAAAATCAATGGGTTCAACCCTTTCAAGTACCCTAACTTTAATAAGCCTACGACTAGTAACCATAATTGCTCTAACAAAATCAATTTAAAATTAAATTTCGTGAGCGACGCAGCTACCCGTAAAATTAATAAATTAACTAAGAATTATGATTTACCTATCAGAGTGATAAATCAACCCGGTACCAAAATTAGCAACAATTTCAATTTTAGTTATACTGGAAAATGTGACTGCAAAGTTTGTCAAGCGCTTCCTAATAGGTATAATTGTAGCATGCGCCATGTTGTATATCGTTTTACATGCAGATTATGCAGTGAATGTTACATTGGTTCTACGAATCGACCCTTCGGCGTCCGTTTTGCTGAACATCGTAGAAGCATTGATAATCTAGACAGTGCGAGTGCCATCTCAGATCATATTGTCCTACGTCATTCTGATCGTTCTTTTTCTATAGACGACTTTGATGTCGATATCATCGATCGCCTCAGCAACCGTATTCATGCTAAGGTGGCTGAAGCGAATTACATCCGGCAGGGGCGCCGGCAGGCGGACGCACAGACGCATGTGCGTCCAGCCCATTCCGGTACAAACCAACTTTGGTACAAACCATGCTCATCGCTGTGTGAAATCTTTTTGTAAACCATTGAAGTAGACACCTGTGGTTTAAAGGTGAAGTCGATCGGGCAAATAGTTCGGGCAAATTTCGCTGCCAATTTCAGCTCAGTGAAGTGTCCTTCCCCACAATACTCTAGTTGTCTATGGATGATAGATTGCGCGCGCTTCGCTTTTTGACAGGCTGACATAGTGACACGCTGTTTGCTTGATATAACTTCCCTGAGTACTCTTGACAAGCGCGCGTCCATCTATTGAATGCTACTAAACTGTGACTGTCTAAGCAGGCCAACTGTGACAAAGAAATTTTAAATGCTACATAGAAATTATAAATATAGAAACAGATCTTAAATAAATAATTAATTAATATCATTAATAATATAAAATAACTTAAATTTACTTACAGCTAATTAACTTAAAATTGAATGTCTTTAAAAAGCAAATATACGTACATAACAAAATAAAAATAATAAATAAAAGAAAGTTATGTAGCTTAGGTTTGATTAATGAATATATAATGTCATAATTTTATAGTGACGGCTGCAAGAAACTACAATTTGTAGTTTCACCTTTCGTCTAAAATAGTTTATGTACTGGTAGTAGCGCAAACAAATAGAATCTTGCGTCCAGATATTTTTACCCTGCCGGCGCCCCTGCATCAGGATCCATTGTCCATCCATGAATAGGAAACACGAATTGATGAGAGGTCATTTTTGATGTTTAAACCATCGCTTACCAATGCCAGTTTGTCCATGAATAAGTCCGCGGCGGACGAAACGTCGGGCGGTTTACAGATTGTAATTTTATTTATCTTAAAAATTTGAAACATCGCCATTACAAGGGAGTGTTTTCAATTTTCAATTTCAATGATATAAAACATAATGTGGTACATAACACTTGATGAACTTTTGATGTCTTAAAGGAGTTTTTGAGCCTTTCCATTTGATAATTGCATTTCCATTTGACACTTGCTGTAAAATCAAATGGAATGACAGCGTTCTTCACTATTACCAGAAGTCTATTTGTTTGATGTCAGCATTGGCTACCCATTGACTTTTGAAAAGAATTGAACTGTTGTTGATTTGTTCTCATTAGCTGTTTCATATTCGGTTTATTCATGTTTCGTTTCGAGCATCGCGTAACAACATGAATTATTCTGCTATAAAATGGTTTTCTTTTATTATCATACGAACATTAACACCAATTGAAAAAAAGTCAACACACAGAAAAATGGAAGGATTTTTACTCAAATGTATAAAATTAAGTATTGAAATCAACCAAAACAACCGATATCAACCGAGACGAAGAAGACCTTAAAATGTGAAACTCTCATGGACTCATTGAAACTTCAGAGGAGTTTCAATTGAGACCATTGGTGCATGCGGACCATGAGTCACCCTTCTTATTTGGCAGATCGGAAGCAAGTCAGGTGACCCTCCAACAACGGTCCAACTGACTCAACGATTGAGTCCTGCCGTGCAGCGTGGTAATGCTGCTTCAGTCAGAGGAAGCCTCTATCGAACATAATCATCGATCTCAATTTTTGTTGCTTAGAGATGTAGTGACTGAATGGCCATTCTTTTGTATTTTGATTTAATGATTTTCTATTTATATTAAATACAAGCAATCGTTCCACCTTATTAAAAACTGTTCATCAATAGTAGAGCAAATATACTCAAAAGACCAAAACAACATTTGCAAGGAAATGAATTATTGGCAAAAATATACGAGCATAAAGCTGCATGACAAGAACTTAAACAAAAAGAATTTACTGAAAAAAGTGGGAAATGCGGAACATTTTCATCTCTTTGCAATATTAATGTCTGAGCAGTTGGTTTAGAAATATGTAGGCCTAAGCTTTTTTTGAAGGCGGACCATGTGACCCAAAAGTGGCCATGAAATGAGACGATTACTTGATCAGAATTTATTCGACATATTATCAAACGTCAGGTGGATGTTGAACACAATGGTTTGCCTAGACTGAATTTGAACAAATTACCGGAGTAAGATATAGATTACCAGATAACATAAAATTTTACAATACCACAGAAGTCTTAGAATAGAAATTACATGAATATTATGGCACACGCCAGGGGAACTTAGTTGGGGCAAAAAGCAAATTGTGCGAACTGGTTTTCTTGTTTTCTGGTTGGCTTCAAATTTAGCAAGTCAATTTGTGATCTCGATTGTTTCCCCTTGTCTAAAGATCATACACACAAAAGCAATATTGAATTTACAAAATGCAGCAGCGAGCGGATGACAAAGATGGAAATCCTTTAAAAATGCTCTGTACGCTCATCATTCTGAAATATTGCTCCTATAATCTATCAGGAGCATAATCAGATTGATATGCAACTTGAAATGTCGATTTACAGAACATGCGTTGCTCCTGCTTAAAATCAGAGACCAAGAAATCTTCGATTATCCCTCTTTAGTTTAAAAGGAGTCCATGTTCAATATATTTGAACAATTTTCAACATGTCGCATGTTTTCGAATATCAGCTTCCAAAAAATTATCGCACATGTTTCATTCAATGATTAATCGAAAAGTTCTAGCGACATTTTTTTTTTATCTGAGTGATTATTGTAGATGTCATCTAAAGTTTTCGTTGTGTTTATTTCAGTGAAGCGCTCGCATTCTTTATCGTTTGAACGAGAAATTGTACAATAATTAGAATTTTTATCTGTGAGGATTTATCCTGAGATGTTCTCACAACCAATACACTGACCACTTTCAATTATGACTCTTTCAACCAGTCTTTGATTCGTATTCCAGCATTGAAAAATTAATAGTTGTCAATGACTGCCACACATCGACGCAGTATATTAACCCATGGGATAGTGGGATATTTCAGACAAATGTAGCAATACTACCATGTCACTTAAAATTCTCTTCAACAAAAACCTGCAATTTGCTGTCAGCAGCTTCCCAATAATTGACAAATAATTTGACTGTTTAGACGTTCGGTTCCTATGCAGGATGTGATGCAAAATTCCTGAAGCAGATCGAAAGGCGTCTCCGGAAATCGACGGGGGAGGAAAAAGTAGGGTCCTATCTCCATCAAAGGATCAGCACGGCAATTCAAGTGGGAAATATGCGAATTGCATCATAAACTGCATAGCTAGAGGTCCGCTTGTCACATCTTGACATGCTGTAGTGACTTTTCACTGTTTTTCTTGCCTTTCTACTTTTTGTGTCTTTTAAAAATGTTGTCTATCTCAAATATAACTTCATTGTCTTTTCAAAAAAAATTGACTATGATGCAATGTATAAGATAGAAATTGATCTACAAGTCATTGATGGATTTTTCTTTGTGTCGTCGTTATAAATAAGCAATATATCAAACTTGCATTCTGGTCTACTATTATCAGGGTCCATGGTATGGGAGTTGAGTGTCACTTAGATGTCTTATATAATGGTTAGAGGATGGCTATGCGCATAGAGTAGGCATATTAGGTAGAGTGGTAACTCTGCATTTATTAAATTCCCAATGTGTATACACTTTCGATTTTATTAAATGAACTCGAGGAGATATACATGTAGTTGGTAATTGTTACCAAATGTGAGATTATGCAAATTTTTGCAGTTTTGAAGAAATTGCCACGGAATTGAATGAAATGATAGTTCCTATTACTTCCATGATAGTTCCTATTACTTTCATGCTCAACCTCAAGAGTATTTTCTTGAGCGTGATCATATCACAGGCAACCTGCCACTGGCATAGCAAAATTGCATAATCAAAGACAATGATTTCAATTAACTTTGAAAGATGTAAATGGGTCCACATTACTATTCAAATTCAAGAAATGAAACATGAATTCAGTGAATCACAAAATCATGCCAGTAGTAACAAAAGGTCCATAATAAACACAGCGCGCCCTCCCCCCCCCTCTGGAACGGTAGAGTGTCGTGGTCGGCCGCCGTGGTGCTTCGGGTCTGAGTCCCCCCCCTCTGGAACGACAGAGGTTGTGGTCTGTCGTGGAGTGCCGGCCAGGTGGGTTCCCGTTCACAACATGTTCGCTGACTCCCCCCCCTCTGCAACGACAGAGTGTGAGACTCGAGTGAGTTGGTCCGACCGCCTGGTTGACTTGGGCGACCGTCCAGGTTGACGTGGGCGACCGTCTAGGTTGACGTGGGCGACCGTCTAGGTTGACGTGGGCGACCGTCTAGGTTGTCGTGGATGGTCAAATGGCTGCCAGATTCGGATTCAGCGTGAAATTCTGCATCGGTAGGGTGAGTTTCAAGGCAATCGGTGAGAAAAAATTTTTCTTCAAAATTTTAACAGAGTTAGAATTTGGGAAGTTTTGGTGTGTAGCGCCCAAACGAAGCATCGGATGAGAAAACGGAGGCCAGATTCGGATTCAGCGTGAAATTCTGCATCGGTAGGGTGAGTTTCAAGTCAATCGGAGAGAAAAAATTTTCGCTGACGTCCCCCCCTCTGGACAGCTTGCTTCGATTTTGGCTTCCAGTGGACGGATTTTGTCGTGCCATAGCTCGTTTGAAAGCTAAGAGTGAGACAAGTTCAGTGAAAGAATCGGCTTGTTCCTATCTGTCTTCGTTTAGATGTGAGACGCCATTTAAGATTTTGGGACATTGGCGAAAAACGACAGAGTTAGAATTTGGGACGTTTTGGGCTGTAGCTTCAAAACGAAGCATCGGATTGGAAAACGGATTTCAGATTTGGAATCAGCGTGAAATTCTCTATCTGTATGGTGAGTTTCAAGTCAATCGGAGAGAAAAAATTTTCAACATTTTTCGAAAAACGACAGAGTTAGAATTTGGGACGTTTTGGTGTGTTGCGCCCAAACGAAGCATCGGATGAGAAAACGGAGGCCAGATTCGGAATCTACGTGAAATTTTGGGTTAGGAAGGATGTTTCCAGCGAAATCGGAGAGAAAAAATTTTCACTGACGTCCCCCCCCCTCTGGACAGCTTGCTTCGATTTTGGCTTCCAGTGGACGGATTTTGTCGTGCGATAGCTCGTTTGAAAGCTAAGAGTGAGACAAATTCATTGAAAGAATCGGCTTGTTCCTATCTGTCTTCGTTTAGATGTGAGACACCATTT
This sequence comes from Prostheceraeus crozeri, assembly GCA_907163375.1. NCBI lineage: Eukaryota > Metazoa > Platyhelminthes > Polycladida > Euryleptidae > Prostheceraeus > Prostheceraeus crozeri. The sequence goes on along the minus strand of CAJQUW010001117.1, from coordinate 58,775 downwards.
AAGATTTTGGGACATTGGCGAAAAACGACAGAGTTAGAATTTGGGACGTTTTGGGCTGTAGCTTCAAAACGAAGCATCGGATTGGAAAACGGATTTCAGATTTGGAATCAGCGTCAAATTCTCTATCAGCATGGTGAGTTTCAAGTCAATCGGCGAGAAAAGATTTTCAACATTTTTCGAAAAAACGACAGAGTTAGAATTTTTTGCGATGGCTGCCTACTGTAGAGCCAAAACGAAGCATCGGATGGGAAAACGGAGGCCAGATTCGGATTGAGCGTCAAATTCTACATGGAAATGGTGTATTTCCAGCTCAATCGGAGAGAAAAAATTTTCACTGACGTCCCCCCCCCTCTGGACAGCTTGCTTCGATTTTGGCTTCCAGTGAACGGATTTTGTCGTGCGATAGCTCGTTTGAAAGCTAAGAGTGAGACAAATTCAGTGAAAGAATCGGCTTGTTCCTATCTGTCTTCGTTCAAAAGTTAGAGCGGTTACAAGATTTTAGGTCGGAGCTCGCTTACCTGAAAAAATCCTAAGTGTCAGAGTGACTTTGTATGGTAAAATTTTGAAAATTTTCCAAAGTGTGGAATTTCGACCTGGGACCGTCACCAAAACATTTTTCATCAAATTTTGAAATTTTAGCTGACGTCCCCCCCCCTCTGGACAGCTTGCTTCGACTTTGGCTTCTAGTGGACGGATTTTGTCGTGCGATAGCTCGTTTGAAAGCTAAGAGTGAGACAAATTCAGTGAAAGAAACGGCTTGTTCCTATCTGTCTTCGTTTAGATGTGAGACACCATTTAAGATTTTGGGACATTGGCGAAAAACGACAGAGTTAGAATTTGGGACGTTTTGGGTTGTAGCACCAAAACGAAGGCTCGGATGGGAAAACGGATTTCAGATTTGGAATCAGCGTCAAATTCTTTATCTGTATGGTGAGTTTCATGTCAATCGGAGAGTTTCAAGTCAATCGGCGAGAAAAATTTTCAACATTTTTCGGAAAAACGACAGAGTTAGAATTTTTGCGATGGCTGCCTACTGTAGAGCCAAAACGAAGCATCGGATGGGAAAACGGAGGTCAGATTCGGATTCAGCGTCAAATTCTACATGGAAATGGTATATTTCCAGCTCAATCGGAGCACTAGAACCGGAGATAGACGGGATTTTTAGTGTTTGGATGATGGGTATTACGTCATCAGCTGATCGCCACACACTATATAAGCTGGGAACCGACAGAGACTTGTCATTTAGAGGAGAACGATTGTCAGAGGTAGGTCGTCTCTCTGAGCTCCGATGATAGCTTCGGACATTTCAAATTCCAAGTTTCTGTAAGAAACCGACTTAGAAAATTTCATTGCTGATATCAGCTAAGCCGTCAGACTTAGAGGTTCGCCAGGAGATGGCCTTCGTCTCCAGGCCATAAAAGACTCCAAAACTTTAAAGGCTCGTAACTTTGCTTCTACAAGTCCGTTTGACTTGATTCAAAAAAGGTTCGGTCGCTATTGACCTGCCCTAAGTGATGGACTACTTATAAAATTTCATAAGTAGTGCTAAAAAGTTGAAAAATTTAAATTCACTAGTTTTGGAGGTTTTCTGGGGTTTTCGACCCTGCTGAAGTCAATGAAAGCATTTTTAATGATGTCTGAGCCAGTCTTCTCATGGTATAAGCGGCTTTTCACTGAAAGCGAGCAAGACACGGAGAGTTTTGCTATAATATTCCACTGACAGGGTGTTCCTTCGGGACGGCGGACGATGCCGTAGTGATAAGTGTGGCAAGGGAATGTGTCATATTTAAGACCGTAACCGCTGGGACAACTCATGTCTCATGTTGGGCATTTGACACAGCTCTCAACGTAGCACTTTGAACGCCAATCGGTTGAGTCTTAGCTATCTTGTCATGGGTGGCCTCTAAACATCTCCATTGCAAAACGCTGGTGAATCAAGCTCTCTACGGCTTGCTATCAAGCAGATCAAAGCAATAACTTGGGATGTTTCCTCAAGGTTTTCAAGTATGCTGAGTTCAAATCTGCTATCAGATTTCAAATTTAACTAAGACTAAGGCAGCTTTGAGGGGTTAGATCCCAGCTACTGTTCACTACCTTTGACTCGGCGTTGCTGTTACCACTTCGGGGCAGTGACAATGATGTCTTCAGCTGTAAAGAGCGGGTATCGGGGAAGATCTCTCACTTCCCTAGTGATCACTACAAGGCCTTCGGGCTGTCGACGGGATCGAGTGCCACTCACTACACTCAAATCTATCATTCCTCACTAAGTGTAAATTACTGACTATACATTTGTCCTGCTATCAGGTTATTTTTGACTTGCTCTCTAGTTGAATAGTCTCTTGCTATCAAGAGATTCACTTCTACTCATAAAGCACATCATCGCTGTAATACCTCCTTTGCTCGAGCGTTCCTTCGGGACGGCGGGTACTGCCGTAGAGGGATTGTGTTGCACGGGTTGTTCGTCGTTTGTTAGACCGAAACCTCTGAGCCGTTGCTCATGTTGGGCGTTCGACTTCATACTCAACGTGACGCTTTCTCTCGCCAGGTCAGAGTACTTCAGCCATTCGACAAAGGTTAGTCTTTATGATATGGAGTAGAGTGAAATGTAATTCATTAGATGTCCCTTCAATGATTGCTCCCATGATAAACGTTGATGAGACAAATGAAATGATTCTCATCTTCCCTTTTCAATGATTGAAATCTACTAACACACTACCGTATAATCGTCCACTATGGGGCAAGACATGATAGAGCCTCCACGCGGTTTGCCCTGGGCAGTCTTTAGACTGGCGAATACTATCATTAAGTTGAATCTGTTATCAGTCAACTTGAACGTTGCAAATGAAGTTCGGTGTAATACTTCCTTTCGACGGGTGTTCCTGTAAAGGGCGGCGGTGAAACCCGTAGCTATGTATACCGCAAGGGACATTCGGCAATGGTCAATCTTGTTAAACCTCTCTGCGTCATGTTTGCAAGTGATTGCCTCTGTCTCAACGTAGTATGCATTCGCGCCAGGGCGACATTTAGCCAACTGTCGAAGGTTGCCTAAAACTTTCCATTGCATACGTTATGAGAACCATGAGTTCTACCTGTCTCTATCAATGAGACGAATTGATGAATGGAATGAAATGGGAGGACACTCACGCGCCACACGCAACATAACACACTTCTCTCTTTCGTAGTCTAACAAGCTCTTTACACATGGATCGCAGTCGATTGCTATCCCTGTATCAGAAGTGTAAGCTATCTTAATTTTATTTGACACTATTTCATCTACCATCATCACCCATATGAAGTGTCATAAGATTTACAAGTTAGAAATAAAGTTTCAATAGTGTATGCGTTAGAAATAAAGGTGTAACTGTTTGTAAAAATAAGATCGCAAGATTTACTAGTTTACAAGTTAGACTAAGTGTAAATTAAAAATAAAATTATAACTGTTTCAAGAGTTTACAAGTTAGAAATTAAGTTTTAGCTGTTTGTATATCAAAATAAAGTTTCAAGAGTTTACAAGTTAGAAATAAAGTTTCAATAGTGTATATGTTAGAAATAAAGGTGTAACTGTTTGTAAAAATAAGATCGCAAGATTTACTAGTTTACAAGTTAGACTAAGTGTAAATTAAAAATAAATTATAACTGTTCACGTGTTAAAGCGTTGATGCAACGATGAACAATTAATAAGCTGAAAAGTTTTAGATTCACTTTAACATTATCATATGTTTACAGATAGAAATGTATTACAGCAAAGCTACTTCATGAGTTAGTTTGCCAGGAGTGTATCATCTCAAACTTTTACTCCGACTGTGGAACATTGATTTCCATGATGAAGATTTAAATAGTTAGATTCGATGGCGAACAAGATTTACTAGTTTACAAGTTGGACAAAGTGTTCTACTATTTGTAAATGAAAGATATCATTTCAACAGTTTACCAGTTAGAAATAAAGTTTCAACAGTCTACAAGTTAAAAATAAAATTATAACTGTTTCAAGAGTTTACAAGTTAGAAATTAATTTTTAATGGTGTATACGTTAGAAATAAAGTTTTAGCTGTTTGTATATCAAAATGAAGTTTCAAGAGTTTACAAGTTAGAAATGAAATGAAGGTTCACCAGTTTACAAGTTAAGAATAAAGTTCTATCTGCTTGTATGTTAGAAATAAAACAAAGTTTCAACCGTTAACAAGTTAAAAATAAAGTTTCAATAGTTTGCAAGTTAAAAATAAAGTTTCAATAGTTTACAAGTTAAGAATAAAGTTTCAATAGTGTGCATGTTCAGAATAAAGTTCTATTTGTTTATATGTTAGAAATAGAATGAAGTTTCGCCAGTTTACAAGTTACGAATAAAGTTCTATCTGTTTAAGTTTACAAGTTAAGAATAAAGTTCTATCTGTTTATATGTTAGAAATAAAATGAAGGTTCACCAGTTTACAAGTTAAGAATAAAGTTCTATCTGTTTCTATGATAGAAATAAAACAAATTTTCAACCGTTTACAAGTTAGAAATAAAGTTTCACCAGTGTACAAGTTAGAAATAAAGTTTCAATAGTGTATATGTTAGAAATAAAGCTTTATCTGTTTACATGTTAGAAACAAAATAAAGTTTCAACAGTTTAAAAAATAAAAACTAAAGTTTCAATGGTGTATACGTTAGAAATAAAGTTTTAGCTGTTTGTATATCAAAATAAAGTTTCAAGAGTTTACAAGTTAGAAATAAAGTTTCAATAGTGTATATCTTAGAAATAAAGGTGTAACTGTTTGTTAAAATATGATTGCAGGATTTAATAGTTTGCAAGTTAGACTAAGCGTTCTACTATTTGTAAGTGAAAGATATAGTTTCAACAGTTTACAGATTAAAAATAAAGTTTCAACAGTGTGTATGTTGGAAATAAAGTTTAAGCTGCTTGTGTGTTAGAAATAAAACAAAGTTTCAACCGTTAACAAGTTAAAAATAAAGTTTCAATAGTTTACAAGTTAAGAATGAAGTTTCAATAGTGTGTGTATATTAAGAATAAAGTTTTATCTGTTTGTATGATAGAAATAAAACAAAGTTTTAACCGTTTACAAGTTAAAAATAAAGTTTCAATAGTTTACAAGTTAAGAATAAAGTTTAAATAGTGCGTATGTTACGAATAAAGTTCTATCTGTTTATATGTTAGAAATAGAATGAAATTTCACCAGTTTACAAGTTAAGAATAAATTTTATCTGCTTGTATGTTAGAAATAAAATAAAGTTTCACCGATTTACAAGTTAAAAAATAAAGTTTCAATAGTTAACACGTTAAAAATAAAGTTTCAATAGTGTGTATGTTAAGAATAAAGTTCTATCTGTATGTTAGAAATAAAACAAAGTTTCAACCGTTTACAAGTTAAAAATAAAGTTTTATCTGTTTGTATGTTAGAAATAGAGTTTTATCTGTTTGTTAAAATATGATTGCAGGATTTAATAGTTTGCAAGTTAGACTAAGCGTTCTACTATTTGTAAGTGAAAGATATAGTTTCAACAGTTTACAGATTAAAAATAAAGTTTCAACAGTGTGTATGTTGGAAATAAAGTTCTATTTGTTTATATGTTAGAAATAGAATGAAGTTTCGCCAGTTTACAAGTTACGAATAAAGTTCTATCTGTTTAAGTTTACAAGTTAAGAATAAAGTTTCAATAGTGTGTGTATATTAAGAATAAAGTTTTGTCTGTTTGTATGTTAGAAATAGAATGAAGTTTCACCAGTTTACAAGTTAAGAATAAAGTTCTATCTGCTTGTATGTTAGAAATAAAACAAAGTTTCAACCGTTAACAAGTTAAAAATAAAGTTTCAATAGTTTACAAGTTAAGAATAAAGTTTCAATAGTGTATGCGTTAGAAATAGAGTTTTAGCCTTTGTATGCTAGAAATAAAGGTATAGCTATTTGTAAAATAATAAAAATTGTAAGTGATTAGCATATTTCGTTTGCTGAAAAGAAGGTGTTCCGCCTGTTAGCGTTGGTGTATTAATATTGAAGAATTTGGTAGTATCTGTTCAATTGAAGACTATAATGGTTCTAGCAAATATTAAAAACAGCAGCCATTATATAATTTATGAAACTGAACCCTTTCCTGCTGCTCTCATTCGAGTGGTACCCTATACATATTACCATCCTTCATAACGGACATTGTATCATAACAGGCTTATGTGATTTCAATAAAGTATCACGGATTGTTAAATTCCTAATGTGTTATCTGTTTAATGTATAGCTAATGGAGGCATGTTAAACGTTGAGTTTTTCCTTCATTCACTGACGACTCATCATATGAATGAGTTAAGGTGAAAACGGTATGCGTCATCACTTTGACTGACAAAGGAATGCACACGCACTGAATGGGGAAAAGATCAGGCTGTCAATAAGGATGAATAGAATCTTATCGAATGGTCTGACATCTACGACAATGAGGTGGATCCATTTTTAGACATGGGTTATCGCTTTGTCTGATATGAAAACGTTCACACGCTCGCATATTCAGCTGTGAATATAATTTACTATTGCTATTTTTAGTGACTATCTTTACAAGAAGAATGACAGTGATGTAAGCAACATGCTTCCTAAGCTGAATAGAGCTGTTTGTATTATTCTATTAGACATGTCGTTTAGCAAATCGGCGATACAACGATGTTGCCCACCTGTTAGAAAAATTAGCACAAGCGAGTTATGTGAAGTGTTACTTGATGATGCAAAGATACATCACATTTCATTTTTGATTGAAAATCAAAGTGCTCTTCTGAAACTGGGCGATGGCATTCATTGTCAATTGAGTGAAAATTTGATAAAACTGTAGTTTTTCATTGCTGTAAAATGTGTTTACTGCTACACGCATGATTGGTGTAGGAATACCAATGACCCTTAATAAACATGAACAACACCTTTACATTCAAAGTGATCTGATTTCACCTATTTCTTTTGATGAGAAAAAAGAATACATTTTACGCGATTTCATTCATGACAAAGACGCTTCATATGGAATAGTCGAGAAGATGTTTGAATCTATTTTCTATCATCCCGTCGTCAAACAAACTATACCCTCTATTGCTATCAAAATTACCAATGGTTTACAAGAGTGCATCCATGTGAAAGATACTAAATCCCTCATAACGTTAGTGTTTCGGAAAACAAAGTGAAGTCTTTATACAACATTTATTGAAGTGCGCTCATGTATATATTTTCAGTGGATGTTGTATAAAGTCTATTGCTTCACATTCATGTACATATTTCAATAAATGTTGTATAAAGACTTCACTTTGTTTTCCGAAACACTAACGTTATGAGGGATTTAGTATCTTTCACATGGATGCACTCTTGTAAACCATTGGTAATTTTGATAGCAATAGAGGGTATAGTTTGTTTGACGACGGGATGATAGAAAATAGATTCAAACATCTTCTCGACTATTCCATATGAAGCGTCTTTGTCATGAATGAAATCGCGTAAAATGTATTCTTTTTTCTCATCAAAAGAAATAGGTGAAATCAGATCACTTTGAATGTAAAGGTGTTGTTCATGTTTATTAAGGGTCATTGGTATTCCTACACCAATCATGCGTGTAGCAGTAAACACATTTTACAGCAATGAAAAACTACAGTTTTATCAAATTTTCACTCAATTGACAATGAATGCCATCGCCCAGTTTCAGAAGAGCACTTTGATTTTCAATCAAAAATGAAATGTGATGTATCTTTGCATCATCAAGTAACACTTCACATAACTCGCTTGTGCTAATTTTTCTAACAGGTGGGCAACATCGTTGTATCGCCGATTTGCTAAACGACATGTCTAATAGAATAATACAAACAGCTCTATTCAGCTTAGGAAGCATGTTGCTTACATCACTGTCATTCTTCTTGTAAAGATAGTCACTAAAAATAGCAATAGTAAATTATATTCACAGCTGAATATGCGAGCGTGTGAACGTTTTCATATCAGACAAAGCGATAACCCATGTCTAAAAATGGATCCACCTCATTGTCGTAGATGTCAGACCATTCGATAAGATTCTATTCATCCTTATTGACAGCCTGATCTTTTCCCCATTCAGTGCGTGTGCATTCCTTTGTCAGTCAAAGTGATGACGCATACCGTTTTCACCTTAACTCATTCATATGATGAGTCGTCAGTGAATGAAGGAAAAACTCAACGTTTAACATGCCTCCATTAGCTATACATTAAACAGATAACACATTAGGAATTTAACAATCCGTGATACTTTATTGAAATCACATAAGCCTGTTATGATACAATGTCCGTTATGAAGGATGGTAATATGTATAGGGTACCACTCGAATGAGAGCAGCAGGAAAGGGTTCAGTTTCATAAATTATATAATGGCTGCTGTTTTTAATATTTGCTAGAACCATTATAGTCTTCAATTGAACAGATACTACCAAATTCTTCAATATTAATACACCAACGCTAACAGGCGGAACACCTTCTTTTCAGCAAACGAAATATGCTAATCACTTACAATTTTTATTATTTTACAAATAGCTATACCTTTATTTCTAGCATACAAAGGCTAAAACTCTATTTCTAACGCATACACTATTGAAACTTTATTCTTAACTTGTAAACTATTGAAACTTTATTTTTAACTTGTTAACGGTTGAAACTTTGTTTTATTTCTAACATACAAGCAGATAGAACTTTATTCTTAACTTGTAAACTGGTGAAACTTCATTCTATTTCTAACATACAAACAGACAAAACTTTATTCTTAATATACACACACTATTGAAACTTTATTCTTAACTTGTAAACTTAAACAGATAGAACTTTATTCGTAACTTGTAAACTGGCGAAACTTCATTCTATTTCTAACATATAAACAAATAGAACTTTATTTCCAACATACACACTGTTGAAACTTTATTTTTAATCTGTAAACTGTTGAAACTATATCTTTCACTTACAAATAGTAGAACGCTTAGTCTAACTTGCAAACTATTAAATCCTGCAATCATATTTTAACAAACAGATAAAACTCTATTTCTAACATACAAACAGATAAAACTTTATTTTTAACTTGTAAACGGTTGAAACTCTGTTTTATTTCTAACATACAGATAGAACTTTATTCTTAACATACACACTATTGAAACTTTATTTTTAACGTGTTAACTATTGAAACTTTATTTTTTAACTTGTAAATCGGTGAAACTTTATTTTATTTCTAACATACAAGCAGATAAAATTTATTCTTAACTTGTAAACTTGTGAAATTTCATTCTATTTCTAACATATAAACAGATAGAACTTTATTCGTAACATACGCACTATTGAAACTTTATTCTTAACTTGTAAACTATTGAAACTTTATTTTTAACTTGTAAACGGTTAAAACTTTGTTTTATTTCTATCATACAAACAGATAAAACTTTATTCTTAATATACACACACTATTGAAACTTCATTCTTAACTTGTAAACTATTGAAACTTTATTTTTAACTTGTTAACGGTTGAAACTTTGTTTTATTTCTAACACACAAGCAGCTTAAACTTTATTTTCAACATACACACTGTTGAAACTTTATTTTTAATCTGTAAACTGTTGAAACTATATCTTTCACTTACAAATAGTAGAACGCTTAGTCTAACTTGCAAACTATTAAATCCTGCAATCATATTTTAACAAACAGTTACACCTTTATTTCTAAGATATACACTATTGAAACTTTATTTCTAACTTGTAAACTCTTGAAACTTTATTTTGATATACAAACAGCTAAAACTTTATTTCTAACGTATACACCATTGAAACTTTAGTTTTTATCTTTTAAACTGTTGAAACTTTATTTTGTTTCTAACATGTAAACAGATAAAGCTTTATTTCTAACATATACACTATTGAAACTTTATTTCTAACTTGTACACTGGTGAAACTTTATTTCTAACTTGTAAACGGTTGAAAATTTGTTTTATTTCTATCATAGAAACAGATAGAACTTTATTCTTAACTTGTAAACTGGTGAACCTTCATTTTATTTCTAACATATAAACAGATAGAACTTTATTCTTAACTTGTAAACTTAAACAGATAGAACTTTATTCGTAACTTGTAAACTGGCGAAACTTCATTCTATTTCTAACATATAAACAAATAGAACTTTATTCTGAACATGCACACTATTGAAACTTTATTCTTAACTTGTAAACTATTGAAACTTTATTTTTAACTTGCAAACTATTGAAACTTTATTTTTAACTTGTTAACGGTTGAAACTTTGTTTTATTTCTAACATACAAGCAGATAGAACTTTATTCTTAACTTGTAAACTGGTGAACCTTCATTTTATTTCTAACTTGTAAACTCTTGAAACTTCATTTTGATATACAAACAGCTAAAACTTTATTTCTAACGTATACACCATTAAAAATTAATTTCTAACTTGTAAACTCTTGAAACAGTTATAATTTTATTTTTAACTTGTAGACTGTTGAAACTTTATTTCTAACTGGTAAACTGTTGAAATGATATCTTTCATTTACAAATAGTAGAACACTTTGTCCAACTTGTAAACTAGTAAATCTTGTTCGCCATCGAATCTAACTATTTAAATCTTCATCATGGAAATCAATGTTCCACAGTCGGAGTAAAAGTTTGAGATGATACACTCCTGGCAAACTAACTCATGAAGTAGCTTTGCTGTAATACATTTCTATCTGTAAACATATGATAATGTTAAAGTGAATCTAAAACTTTTCAGCTTATTAATTGTTCATCGTTGCATCAACGCTTTAACACGTGAACAGTTATAATTTATTTTTAATTTACACTTAGTCTAACTTGTAAACTAGTAAATCTTGCGATCTTATTTTTACAAACAGTTACACCTTTATTTCTAACATATACACTATTGAAACTTTATTTCTAACTTGTAAACTCTTGAAACTTTATTTTGATATACAAACAGCTAAAACTTAATTTCTAACTTGTAAACTCTTGAAACAGTTATAATTTTATTTTTAATTTACACTTAGTCTAACTTGTAAACTAGTAAATCTTGCGATCTTATTTTTACAAACAGTTACACCTTTATTTCTAACGCATACACTATTGAAACTTTATTTCTAACTTGTAAATCTTATGACACTTCATATGGGTGATGATGGTAGATGAAATAGTGTCAAATAAAATTAAGATAGCTTACACTTCTGATACAGGGATAGCAATCGACTGCGATCCATGTGTAAAGAGCTTGTTAGACTACGAAAGAGAGAAGTGTGTTATGTTGCGTGTGGCGCGTGAGTGTCCTCCCATTTCATTCCATTCATCAATTCGTCTCATTGATAGAGACAGGTAGAACTCATGGTTCTCATAACGTATGCAATGGAAAGTTTTAGGCAACCTTCGACAGTTGGCTAAATGTCGCCCTGGCGCGAATGCATACTACGTTGAGACAGAGGCAATCACTTGCAAACATGACGCAGAGAGGTTTAACAAGATTGACCATTGCCGAATGTCCCTTGCGGTATACATAGCTACGGGTTTCACCGCCGCCCTTTACAGGAACACCCGTCGAAAGGAAGTATTACACCGAACTTCATTTGCAACGTTCAAGTTGACTGATAACAGATTCAACTTAATGATAGTATTCGCCAGTCTAAAGACTGCCCAGGGCAAACCGCGTGGAGGCTCTATCATGTCTTGCCCCATAGTGGACGATTATACGGTAGTGTGTTAGTAGATTTCAATCATTGAAAAGGGAAGATGAGAATCATTTCATTTGTCTCATCAACGTTTATCATGGGAGCAATCATTGAAGGGACATCTAATGAATTACATTTCACTCTACTCCATATCATAAAGACTAACCTTTGTCGAATGGCTGAAGTACTCTGACCTGGCGAGAGAAAGCGTCACGTTGAGTATGAAGTCGAACGCCCAACATGAGCAACGGCTCAGAGGTTTCGGTCTAACAAACGACGAACAACCCGTGCAACACAATCCCTCTACGGCAGTACCCGCCGTCCCGAAGGAACGCTCGAGCAAAGGAGGTATTACAGCGATGATGTGCTTTATGAGTAGAAGTGAATCTCTTGATAGCAAGAGACTATTCAACTAGATAGCAAGTCAAAAATAACCTGATAGCAGGACAAATGTATAGTCAGTAATTTACACTTAGTGAGGAATGATAGATTTGAGTGTAGTGAGTGGCACTCGATCCCGTCGACAGCCCGAAGGCCTTGTACTGATCACTAGGGAAGTGAGAGATCTTCCCCGATACCCGCTCTTTACAGCTGAAGACATCATTGTCACTGCCCCGAAGTGGTAACAGCAACGCCGAGTCAAAGGTAGTGAACAGTAGCTGGGATCTAACCCCTCAAAGCTGCCTTAGTCTTAGTTAAATTTGAAATCTGATAGCAGATTTGAACTCAGCATACTTGAAAACCTTGAGGAAACATCCCAAGTTATTGCTTTGATCTGCTTGATAGCAAGCCGTAGAGAGCTTGATTCACCAGCGTTTTGCAATGGAGATGTTTAGAGGCCACCCATGACAAGATAGCTAAGACTCAACCGATTGGCGTTCAAAGTGCTACGTTGAGAGCTGTGTCAAATGCCCAACATGAGACATGAGTTGTCCCAGCGGTTACGGTCTTAAATATGACACATTCCCTTGCCACACTTATCACTACGGCATCGTCCGCCGTCCCGAAGGAACACCCTGTCAGTGGAATATTATAGCAAAACTCTCCGTGTCCTGCTCGCTTTCAGTGAAAAGCCGCTTATACCATGAGAAGACTGGCTCAGACATCATTAAAAATGCTTTCATTGACTTCAGCAGGGTCGAAAACCCCAGAAAACCTCCAAAACTAGTGAATTTAAATTTTTCAACTTTTTAGCACTACTTATGAAATTTTATAAGTAGTCCATCACTTAGGGCAGGTCAATAGCGACCGAACCTTTTTTGAATCAAGTCAAACGGACTTGTAGAAGCAAAGTTACGAGCCTTTAAAGTTTTGGAGTCTTTTATGGCCTGGAGACGAAGGCCATCTCCTGGCGAACCTCTAAGTCTGACGGCTTAGCTGATATCAGCAATGAAATTTTCTAAGTCGGTTTCTTACAGAAACTTGGAATTTGAAATGTCCGAAGCTATCATCGGAGCTCAGAGAGACGACCTACCTCTGACAATCGTTCTCCTCTACAGTCTGCGACATTTTATTAGGACCACCCATATTTTTTTAGTTTTTTACACCTAGCTACTTGTTGATGTCATATTATCTTTCACCCTTGTCAATACATTAAATAGGCATGTATGCCAACAATATACCACAACATAGCCATCTACTGATTAGTAACATAGACACCAGACACTCAAACATAAAAATTGACCGCGACATATTATTAGGACCACCTTCGACATTTAGATAAGAAGCTTTCTTTTAGACATGACAACGCTAGATAAAGATCTATTATCAGTTATTTACTTATATGTCGATTTCTTAGCAATACAAATTGTGTGTTCTGGTTGCCTTATTTGTGCATTGTCGGCTTGCTGTGAGAAAGCCGCATGTGAGAAACTATCATTAATGTGTGGTGTGTGTCGTCGCCTGCGCACGCACACTGTTGTCTGTCAACAATAAAGATATTAATATTCATTATCAAATCGATCCTTGATTTGCTTTGCATCATCGAGACCAGATATCTGAACTATTGAGATAACATGGATATCTACCAATACGATTTATGTTAAGGTCTAACGTGGAAAGTCTAAATCTTACTCATGAGTAAAAACGGATCTAACAACAAGCATAAGTGGCTCGTAGATGGAAGCTTTGTCTCGCGAAGAGTTTTCTCAGCGTGAAATCGCTACTCGTTGTTATGTTTCAAAGTAGTCGGCACTACTTGTTCAACGGAATATGACTTCTGGAAATCCTTATGCAGCAAACCGACGATGACGTTGTGGAGCATGATGAAAATCTACGACACAAGATGGCCGATTCCAAGAGCGCAGGCCTACTGTTTGAAAAGGGTGGCTAATAACGTCGTCCCAGCTACGAAGACCATGGTAGAAGCGTTACATCAACGAAGCGGCACACACTGTTCAACGAGGGATGCATAAAATGATTGCCAGCGGGATTGCGGTCAAGGAAAGTGTCGTAACTGACCCCATGCATGAAGATCTAATAGGCTTAATTTTGCCACTCGCCATGTCAATTGGAGCGTCAATGACTGGTGGCATTCTGCGTAGAGCCGAGCCTTGAGAGTCACCAGACTACTCGTCAGCGAATGTGGCAGTCACGTGGATCACTTGCTCCTGCGTTTCAGCCCGTCAAACACCAAGCAAAGGTCATGCTGTAGGCCTGTTTTCTTGCGAGGAAACTGGTAGGCTTCATGTTTGTGAGTGCTCTATTAACTCGATTCGACTTCATCCTTGCAAGTGCTTCAGAGAAGGGTGATTCCATAGTACGTGACTGCTGGTTTCCGGAAAACAACGGACTGCTTATGCAAGAGGGAGCTCCCTGCCACACTGTCAGTATTGTGAAGCGACGTTTTGATGACATCAGCGCCACTTTGTTGGAAGGACCATCTCCGATGTAAACCATTCAGAACATTAATGCGCTATCATGAAGCATCGGCTGCATAAGATTTACATAAGATGTTTGGGTTGCTAATTACAAAACAAAAACGCAGCGTTGTCATGTCCAAAGGAAAACTTTTTATGTAAATGTCGAAGGTGGTCCTAATAATATGTCGCGGTCAATTTTTGTATTTGATTGTTATAGTGTATATGTTATTAATCAGTAGATGTCTATGTTGTGGTATATTGTTGGCATACATGCCTATTTAATGTATTGACAAGAGTGAAAGATAATATGACATCAACAAGTAGCTAGGTGTAGAAAACTAAAAAAATATGGGTGGTCCTAATAAAATGTCGCAGACTGTAAATGACAAGTCTCTGTCGGTTCCCAGCTTATATAGTGTGTGGCGATCAGCTGATGACGTAATACCCATCATCCAAACACTAAAAATCCCGTCTATCTCCGGTTCTAGTGCTCCGATTGACCTGGAAATATACCATTTCCATGTAGAATTTGACGCTGAATCCGAATCTGACCTCCGTTTTCCCATCCGATGCTTCGTTTTGGCTCTACAGTAGGCAGCCATCGCAAAAATTCTAACTCTGTCGTTTTTCCGAAAAATGTTGAAAATTTTTCTCGCCGATTGACTTGAAACTCTCCGATTGACATGAAACTCACCATACAGATAAAAAATTTGACGCTGATTCCAAATCTGAAATCCGTTTTCCCATCCGAGCCTTCGTTTTGGTGCTACAACCCAAAACGTCCCAAATTCTAACTCTGTCGTTTTTCGCCAATGTCCCAAAATCTTAAATGGTGTCTCACATCTAAACGAAGACAGATAGGAACAAGCCGTTTCTTTCACTGAATTTGTCTCACTCTTAGCTTTCAAACGAGCTATCGCACGACAAAATCCGTCCACTAGAAGCCAAAATCGAAGCAAGTTGTCCAGAGGGGGGGGGACGTCAGTGAAATTTCAAAATTTGATGAAAAATGTTTTGGTGACGGTCCCAGGTCGAAATTCCACACTTTGGAAAATTTTCAAAATTTTACCCATACAAAGTCACTCTGACACTTAGGATTTTTTCAGGTAAGCGAGCTCCGACCTAAAATCTTGTAACCGCTCTAACTTTTTGAACGAAGACAGATAGGAACAAGCCGATTCTTTCACTGAATTTGTCTCACTCTTAGCTTTCAAACGAGCTATCGCACGACAAAATCCGTCCACTAGAAGCCAAAATCGAAGCAAGCTGTCCAGAGGGGGGGGGACGTCAGTGAAAATTTTTTCTCTCCGATTTCGCTGGAAACATCCTTCCTAACCCAAAATTTCACGTAGATTCCGAATCTGGCCTCCGTTTTCTCATCCGATGCTTCGTTTGGGCGCTACACACCAAAACGTCCCAAATTCTAACTCTGTCGTTTTTTCGAAAAATGTTGAAAATTTTTTCTCTCCGATTGACTTGAAACTCACCATACAGATAGAGAATTTCACGCTGATTCCAAATCTGAAATCCGTTTTCCAATCCGATGCTTCGTTTTGAAGCTAGAGCCCAAAACGTCCCAAATTCTAACTCTGTCGTTTTTCGCCAATGTCCCAAAATCTTAAATGGCGTCTCACATCTAAACGAAGACAGATAGGAACAAGCCGATTCTTTCACTGAATTTGTCTCACTCTTAGCTTTCAAACGAGCTATCGCACGACAAAATCCGTCCACTGGAAGCCAAAATCGAAGCAAGCTGTCCAGAGGGGGGGGGACGTCAGTGAAAATTTTTTCTCTCCGATTTCGCTGGAAACATCCTTCCTAACCCAAAATTTCACGTAGATTCCGAATCTGGCCTCCGTTTTCTCATCCGATGCTTCGTTTGGGCGCTACACACCAAAACGTCCCAAATTCTAACTCTGTCGTTTTTTCGAAAAATGTTGAAAATTTTTTCTCTCCGATTGACTTGAAACTCACCATACAGATAGAGAATTTCACGCTGATTCCAAATCTGAAATCCGTTTTCCAATCCGATGCTTCGTTTTGAAGCTAGAGCCCAAAACGTCCCAAATTCTAACTCTGTCGTTTTTCGCCAATGTCCCAAAATCTTAAATGGCGTCTCACATCTAAACGAAGACAGATAGGAACAAGCCGTTTCTTTCACTGAATTTGTCTCACTCTTAGCTTTCAAACGAGCTATCGCACGACAAAATCCGTCCACTAGAAGCCAAAATCGAAGCAAGTTGTCCAGAGGGGGGGGGACGTCAGTGAAATTTCAAAATTTGATGAAAAATGTTTTGGTGACGGTCCCAGGTCGAAATTCCACACTTTGGAAAATTTTCAAAATTTTACCCATACAAAGTCACTCTGACACTTAGGATTTTTTCAGGTAAGCGAGCTCCGACCTAAAATCTTGTAACCGCTCTAACTTTTTGAACGAAGACAGATAGGAACAAGCCGATTCTTTCACTGAATTTGTCTCACTCTTAGCTTTCAAACGAGCTATCGCACGACAAAATCCGTCCACTAGAAGCCAAAATCGAAGCAAGCTGTCCAGAGGGGGGGGGGACGTCAGTGAAAATTTTTTCTCTCCGATTTCGCTGGAAACATCCTTCCTAACCCAAAATTTCACGTAGATTCCGAATCTGGCCTCCGTTTTCTCATCCGATGCTTCGTTTGGGCGCTACACACCAAAACGTCCCAAATTCTAACTCTGTCGTTTTTTCGAAAAATGTTGAAAATTTTTTCTCTCCGATTGACTTGAAACTCACCATACAGATAGAGAATTTCACGCTGATTCCAAATCTGAAATCCGTTTTCCAATCCGATGCTTCGTTTTGAAGCTAGAGCCCAAAACGTCCCAAATTCTAACTCTGTCGTTTTTCGCCAATGTCCCAAAATCTTAAATGGCGTCTCACATCTAAACGAAGACAGATAGGAACAAGCCGATTCTTTCACTGAATTTGTCTCACTCTTAGCTTTCAAACGAGCTATCGCACGACAAAATCCGTCCACTAGAAGCCAAAGTCGAAGCAAGCTGTCCAGAGGGGGGGGACGTCAGTGAAATTTCAAAATTTGATGAAAAATGTTTTGGTGACGGTCCCAGGTCGAAATTCCACACTTTGGAAAATTTTCAAAATTTTACCCATACAAAGTCACTCTGACACTTAGGATTTTTTCAGGTAAGCGAGCTCCGACTTAAAATCTTGTAACCGCTCTAACTTTTGAACGAAGACAGATAGGAACAAGCCGATTCTTTCACTGAATTTGTCTCACTCTTAGCTTTCAAACGAGCTATCGCACGACAAAATCCGTCCACTGGAAGCCAAAATCGAAGCAAGCTGTCCAGAGGGGGGGGGACGTCAGTGAAAATTTTTTCTCTCCGATTGAGCTGGAAATACACCATTTCCATGTAGAATTTGACGCTGAATCCGAATCTGGCCTCCGTTTTCCCATCCGATGCTTCGTTTTGGCTCTACAGTAGGCAGCCATCGCAAAACTTCTAACTCTGTCGTTTTTTCGAAAAATGTTGAAAATTTTTTCTCTCCGATTGACTTGAAACTCACCATGCTGATAGAGAATTTGACGCTGATTCGAAATCTGAAATCCGTTTTCCAATCCGATGCTTCGTTTTGAAGCTACAGCCCAAAACGTCCCAAATTCTAACTCTGTCGTTTTTCGCCAATGTCCCAAAATCTTAAATGGTGTCTCACATCTAAACGAAGACAGATAGGAACAAGCCGATTCTTTCAATGAATTTGTCTCACTCTTAGCTTTCAAACGAGCTATCGCACGACAAAATCCGTCCACTGGAAGCCAAAATCGAAGCAAGCTGTCCAGAGGGGGGGGGACGTCAGTGAAAATTTTTTCTCTCCGATTTCGCTGGAAACATCCTTCCTAACCAAAAATTTCACGTAGATTCCGAATCTGGCCTCCGTTTTCTCATCCGATGCTTCGTTTGGGCGCTACACACCAAAACGTCCCAAATTCTAACTCTGTCGTTTTTTCGAAAAATGTTGAAAATTTTTTCTCTCCGATTGACTTGAAACTCACCATACAGATAGAGAATTTCACGCTGATTCCAAATCTGAAATCCGTTTTCCCATCCGATGCTTCGTTTTGAAGCTAGAGCCCAAAACGTCCCAAATTCTAACTCTGTCGTTTTTCGCCAATGTCCCAAAATCTTAAATGGCGTCTCACATCTAAACGAAGACAGATAGGAACAAGCCGATTCTTTCACTGAACTTGTCTCACTCTTAGCTTTCAAACGAGCTATCGCACGACAAAATCCGTCCACTGGAAGCCAAAATAGAAGCAAGCTGTCCAGAGGGGGGGGGGACGTCAGCGAAAATTTTTTCTCTCCGATTGACTTGAAACTCACCCTACCGATGCAGAATTTCACGCTGAATCCGAATCTGGCCTCCGTTTTCTCATCCGATGCTTCGTTTGGGCGCTACACACCAAAACGTCCCAAATTCTAACTCTGTTAAAATTTTGAAGAAAAATTTTTTCTCACCGATTGCCTTGAAACTCACCCTACCGATGCAGAATTTCACGCTGAATCCGAATCTGGCAGCCATTTCACCATCCACGACAACCTAGACGGTCGCCCACGTCAACCTAGACGGTCGCCCACGTCAACCTAGACGGTCGCCCACGTCAACCTGGACGGTCGCCCAAGTCAACCAGGCGGTCGGACCAACTCACTCGAGTCTCACACTCTGTCGTTGCAGAGGGGGGGGGAGTCAGCGAACATGTTGTGAACGGGAACCCACCTGGCCGGCACTCCACGACAGACCACAACCTCTGTCGTTCCAGAGGGGGGGGACTCAGACCCGAAGCACCACGGCGGCCGACCACGACACTCTACCGTTCCAGAGGGGGGGGGGAGGGTGCGCTGTGTTTATTATGGACCTTTTGTTACTACTCATGCCGCTGAAAATTGAATTAAAAACTTGAAATCTCAGCCAAGAAAGCACGAACAATATCACGACTTTTTCATGAAGACTTCCATTGTAATGCGATTCATGAAATTCCCATGCAAATTGGCTTGATTTCCGCTTAGCTAGGATGCTTATTAGCAAATATTCATTCGTTTTGATATCCAACTTGTTTCACACTTCTTATATAGGAGAGTCATCTCGGTAGTATATAAATTGGCAAATTTTGACTTTTTAAAAAGTGCTCAAATAATTTTTTGGACCATGGGAACGTAATCTCCGCAAAAAACTGAATCTTTTCATATAAAAATTTTCACTGTAAACAGATACTTTTTGAGTCTACATATCCTTACTCTATGGCTATGCGATTCTCTGGGATATAGAAAGGGAAATTATTTGATGAATCCCGAGGGCTTTAGCCCGAGGGATATATCAAATAATTTCACGAGCTATGTCAGAGAATCGTATAGCTATCCTCCATTAGTTATAAAGTATGCCAGATTATTAGGACCATAGAAATTAACAATACCATAGAAAGTCCTAGAATGGAAATTGCATGAAAATCATGGCACACGTCAGGGGAACTTAGTTGCGGCAAAAAGCAAATTTTATGAGCTGGTTTCCATGTTTTCTGATTAGCATTTATATTTATCAAGCCAATTTGTGATTTGGAGAGTTGCCCATTGTTCAAAGATCATGCACCCAAAAGCAATACTGAATTTACAAAAAACTGTGGCGACAGGATGACGAAGAAGGAAATCCTAAACGTTCTGTACGCTCATCATTTTGAAATATCGCTCCTATAATCTATCAAGAGTATAATCACACATATGCAACTTATAGTGTCGACTTACAGAACATGCATTGCTCCAGCTTGAAATGAGAGGCCAACAAATCTTAGAGTATTCATTTTACTTAAAAGAGATCCCCTGTTCACTATATTTGAGCAATTTTCAAAATCTTTGCATGCTTTCGAATATCAGCTTCCAAAATATCATCACACTTTATCACATGTCATTTACTGATTAATTGAAAAGTTCCAGCGACATTTCATTTATCTGAGAAATGATTGTCGTTAAAGAAAGGTTTTGTTAATTTTCTAAAGCGCTAGGTTTTGTTAACCTCTTGAAGAAGAAATTATCCATAGAATCTTTATATGTGAATTCTTAAGATGTTCTTACACAGATCACTTTCAAGTATGACTCTGAACCAATTTTTAATTCGATTTCCGCTATTGAAGAATTGGAAAATTGTTGTAAACGATTGCTACAAATGGACACAGCATATTAATCCATGGAATAGTAGGCAATCTTACATGAACCAATGCCACCATCTCACTTAAAATTCTCTTCATGAAAATCCTGTAATATGCTGTCAACAACTTCCACAACCAACTTGGCAAATACATGTAATTTGACTATGATGCAATGTTTTAGATCGAATCTGATCTACAAAGCATAGATTTTGACATGTGCCATCATTGTACATATGCAAGATATCAAACTTCCATTCTAGTGTACTATTATCTACTTCTATGATTAGGACCATAGACATCCGCGATAGAATCCCTCATCTCTACCAAGATTTTCCCTGGGAACAAATTTTATCAGATGTGGAAGGGATTCTGAAATACGATTCTACAACTATGTAATAATCTGGTTTACTTTATATTAATCATAGATGTCCCTGCTATGATACAATGAATAACTACGACACGCAAAATAGTCCATCAGCGGTCCATGCTTTAACACAGAATAGTCCATCTTTAACACATCAGCGGTCCCTGCCATGGTGGTCAACGCCGAAGCAAGAGGAGACTTTTTTGAATTTTTTGACTTTGACTTGTTACTTTTTGTCATACTTTTTTAGAGTGTGTTGTAGACGATGGTTTTATTTTTGTTATGTATTCAATTTAAATAAATTAGTTGATGAAAAAAAATAGCCCATCAATGTCATTGCTATGTACGAGTACTAATATAAGCCACTGATAGTACTAACAGTACTAACAGTTACTGACAGTACTAATAAGCCACTGATGGAAATATTCAAGTGTCGTAGTGTCATTGTTCTAGATTTCTCGAAGAAGTTATGACTGTTTCATTGCTGGACCAAAGACTTCTAAATTTAGAAGTCTATGGCTGGACCATAGAAATGGATAATAGTACACTAGAATGGAAGTTTGATATCTTGCCTATGTTCAATGATGGCACATGGAAAAATCTATGGTTTGTACATGCGAGTATATCAGCTTAGATCTAAAACATTGCATCATAGTCAAACTATTTGCCAATTTGGTTGTGGAAGTTGTTGACAGCAAATTGCAGGATTTTCATGAACAGAATTTTAAGTGAGATGGCAGCATTGTTTCATGTGAATTATTAGCCTACTATTCTATGGATTAGTATACTGTGTCTATTTGCAGCAGTCATTGACAACCATTTTCCAATTTTTCAATGCTGGATTGCGAACCAAAAATTGGTTCAGAGTCATAATCGAAAGTGATCGCTGTACTGGTTGTAAGAATATCTCAAGATTCAAAGATAAAAATTCTAATTATTGGATAATTTCTCCTTCTAGCGGCTAAGAAACCGAGAGCTTTCTGGAATAAACACATTGACAGCTGCTTTACCGACAGTCATTTCTCAGATAAATGAAATGTCGCTGGATCCTTTCAATTAATCACGAAATGACTTATGTGATACAGTGTTATAATATTTTGAAAGCTCATGTTCGAAAGCATGCAAAAGTTTTGAAAATTGTTCAAATATATTGAACAGGGAAACGCTTTTAAGGAAATGAATACTCTTGGTCTCTGATTTCAAGCTGGAGCAATACATGCTCTGTAAATCGACATTTCAAGTTGCGCATTTGTCTGATTACACTCTTGATTGATTATAGGAGCGATATTTCAAAATGATGAACGTACAGAACGTTTTACAGGATTTCCTTCTTTGTCATCCTGTCACTGCAGTATTTTGTAAATTTACTATTGCTTTTAATTGTGTACATGATCTTTGGACTGGGGCAACAATCCAGATCACAAATCGACTTGATAATTAAAAATGCCAACCCGAAAACAAGAAAGCCAGCTCGCAAAATTTGCTTTTTGCCCCAACTAAGTTCCCCTGGAGTGTGCCATAATTTTCATGCAATTTCCATTCTAGGACTTTCTATGGCATTATTAATTTCTATGGGCTGGACGGTTAGCTAATTCAAATTTCAATTTTCCATAGATTCATTTATAAATGTGTAATAATCTGGTATTTATAGGACAAATAGCTTGATTCATCGCGCAAGCAAAGTGAAAAATGATTAGGAGAGATTCAATATATCAAAATTGCAAGCTGAAGCCATACTCGTATTTGTATTAGCACAGAAGAAAGCACATGGAGCAGCAAATTTTCATACTATAAGCTTATAATGACATGCCCTAAAATTGTTCTAATGAAACAAGCAGCAAGCAAATTTATGAATACTGATGTCTCGAGCATATTTAGGATAAAATTGAGGGATAATGTTCCATAATGGATAAATTTGGCAAATCCACAAGTCTGCATTCAACAGTATACAATGAATTTTTGTGATATTGTTTATCGACTCAAATATGAGAAAAGTTGCTCAAAAGTGACCAACGTTTTATTTGCTTCTAGAATTCTACCAAACACAGAAATATATATTTCCCCACCAACTCTTCAATGGTGTTCAATCAACCATTCTTCGATGTTTCAACCCCTCATTATTTCTGAAGAATGTAAAAATGCATGCAATTTCGGAGACTGTCAATGGCCAATTGAAGCTTCGACAATTGGCTGCAGTATTATTGTTCAGACCTTTAGGACGTTGAAAGAACTCATCCACAAGCATAGAAATAAACTGTTTATCTGAAGTTCGCTAGAATGGAAATTGACTCAAGGTCGCGGAACATCCGGGGGAACTAAGTTGGGGCATGAAGAACCAATTAAAAGCTTCGATTTACTCATGTGACTGATTCTAACCCAATGATACAGACGTTGGCAGGTGTATCTAAGTGAAAATGCGTGCGATTTATGTGCCGTTATTGTGCATTGCGTGAAACTTAATTTCCATTCTAGAGGTTTTATTGTTGTCAATTTCTATGTCCAGAAGTATTGCGATCATAGTGCAGATGTATAACTTTCGTAATGCAATCGTATCTTATCTGATTTATCGCACATACTTACTGAGAAACGCACATCAGTATGAACTTATTAACACCATCAGAGATTGTGAATATGAACATGTGGCATGCTAATTGGCAAGTTTTTTTCACACTTCATTTAATACATCTCTTAATTGCTGTATTATTGAGTGTACCACCAATCAATGTCTGCACTTATGGTTGAACTATTTTTTTTTAATTTGATGTTACTCTGTATCTCTCTGCTGTGAAGAGAAATATGTATTATTGATATTCATTGTGTATCTACTGATTTATATATTAGCTAGCACTATACCAAAGTACTTGTGTACTTAAGTACGCACACTCTGAACTACTTTCTCCTCTGGCTCAAATGCTATGGGATTTAGGAAAATAACTTCCATTGCTGGACGACAAGCATCAAATATCACTGATTTCTGATGTTAAAAGTAATGGGAAAACAATTTCTAGGTTAGATAAAATCTCATTGCTGGACGCTAAAGTCTACAACAATGTAATATTGCAGTTCAGATATCTGAACCGCAATATGCTATAGGACTGAGGGCCGTCAGGACCGAAGCCATAGCTTATTGCGGTTCTGAGATCTGAATCGCAATATAATTGTGTTGCGGTTATGTGTGATTGAGCCGCATTATGCTCTGGGCGTGCAATTATCTCAGTGTACTTTTGAAAAAAAATTCATAAATTCTTATTGGACTAAATATCACGATTTTAAGAGATGGGGTTCAGCGGAAAAGATCTGTTAGTGTGTCGCTAAGCACATAAAATAATTGATTCAAAATTTTGCGAAATGGAAGCTAAGATTGGAGGCTATTTGTTTTTGTAATAGGTTCCATCGACGAATTCCATCTTAATTGTGCGTATTCTGTAATCTGCCACCGTCAATTGATGTTTATACCTTGTGCGGAGCTTACTCGGTGGCATGTAATGCATTACATGTAATAATGTTTCACGATTATGTAAATATTATTATTTAAACATATAATGTCTTGTGTATTGATTAATGACACAGAATTCTCCTGAATCATTTAGCGATCCCGAAGGCCATGTTTGATTCTTGATACTGCTATAAGTTAACTCATTCTTATTCAGAGAGGAAGTCGCAAATAAATTCGCAATTCTTAGTTGACAAACTTTGAATGCCATAAGAATTAGACGGACCATCGAACCGTTTATGAATTTTGTCAAGCTTCAGTCATGCTATCTTGAGTATGATAATATATGTCATGCTATATGTCAAGAATGTCGAGATTCAAAATTTTCTTGCTTTCCATGCCTGTTATTAGGATCTGAGTAGTAAGTTAGAAAACAATAATTTGACACCATTGACGTAGTGGTACAGACAATTGATGGATGGAAATCATTCACGCCGTCTTCATGCGCTAATTTACTCGAATGGAAATGAATGGATTTGGATATTTCCATTGTCTCTTGCATGGATTTCTATAGGCCTAGCATTTAGAAATCCATGGCTATTACCTAATGATTCCGTGTGTTATGTACATAACGCATAGTTTAGTGCAGATATCTCTGGTCTTCCAATGATCTTTGTGTATTATATGAAAAAATATCACACGGAAATTTTCATAAATTCCTAGATGACTACATGTAAATATCACACATCTATAGTTTGAAGAGCTGGGGTTCAACGGAAAAGGTCTGTTAGTGTGTCGCTATAAGCACATAAAAGAATTGTTTCATAATTTTGCGAAATAGAAGCTTGGATTGGAGGCCTGTTTGCTTCTTATAATAGGGTCCATCGACGAATTCCATCTTAATTGAGCGCATACTGTAATCTGCCACTTTCCATTGATGTTGATACCCCACTTGGTGGTATGTTATGCTCCATAACATGCAACAGCAAGATTTCAGGACTTCGGTCTTGATTGATTAAATGGCGCAGAATTTTCTCAATCCTTGAGCAACCCCGAAGGCCATGTTTGATTCTTGATGCTGCTATAAGTTCACTCATTCTTAGAGGAAGTCATAAAATGCACAATTTTTAGCTGACAAACTTTGAATGTCATCAGAGTTAGACGGACCATTGAACCCTATGCATTTTATCGAGATTGAGTCATGCGATCTTGAATATGATATGTCATGCTATATTTCAAGAATGTCGAGATTCAAAATTTTCTTTCTTTCCATGCCCGTCATTGGGATCTGAGTTGTAAGTTAGAGAACAACAATTTGACCCCATTGATGTACATGTAGTGGTAGGCTGAAAACAGAATTGATGGAAATTCACGCCGTCTTCATGCGGTAAATGACACGAATGGAAATGAATGGATTTGGATATTTCCACGGACTTCTGCATGGATTTCCATAGCATCTAGAAATCTATGGTTATTGCTTGATGTATTCCGTGTAATGTACATAACAAACGGAAACCACCAGATATCACACTCCGAATTACAGGTAAAACTATGCGTTATGATAGATATCACACGATATTTATATCAACAATTCCTTGGCAGCCGTAGACGCTGCGTTTGGCCCACAGCATCGTCTACAGTCTCCAAGGAATTGTTGTGCTTAAATTGTTCAAGTCTGAGGACATCTTTCTATTCAATGCCCAGGCGAACTGGCACTCTGCAATGTTTATGATTATCAGCCGCACGGCAAAGCCAGGACAAATAAATGCAGAACAGCCCGTTGTGCAGTCCTTCAGCTTGTTAAGCCATTCTAGATATTTTAAGCTATGTAGTTTGGGCCATTCCGAGCCGTACTGACGACCCTTTGTAGGGCGAAACGCAGCGTCTGCGGCTGCCAAGGAATTGTTGTGCTTTAGGGTTGTTCAAGTCTGAGGACATCTTTCTACTCAATGCCCAGGCGAGCTGGCACTCTGCAATCTTTATGATAGATGTAGATGTATAAGTAGGCAATGCAAATACCACATGAGATTTCTCGGCAGGTAGTGAAGTAAGATATCATCATTACGGGATGCATTGTTATCTTTTATTGTCTTTTTGTAAACAGAGTTCTTACGGACAGCAATGTGCTTATTGCTGTCCGTATTTTTAAATAAAAGTCGCTCATTCATTATAAATTGCTGTTTTAATGAAATATATGCACGACATGCATGTAAATGGTATAACAAGTAATACTACACGCAAAGACACAAAAGTAGACCATCATATTCGTACATTAAAATGCACAGTTCAAAAAATTGGCAATTTTCATAAACAGTTCCTTTCTTCGAATTGCTTTCCATGATTTCACTTTGGAATTTTCGTTTTCTGTTTGCTAGGCCTGTAGACATTTTATTTGAAGTTCTTTCACTCATTTTCTTGTCGCATCGATCAATCGATGTGGCCTGTGATAACACAAACTTAATTACAGCTGAAACCTTCTTCTCGCAGATTCGTCAGCAAGGTCGCTCTTATGCAGTGATTGGTGTATAGTTTCGACAATCCATCGTCTTTACTGATAGTGTCATGAAAGCTCCTAGTAAGGACTTTCCAACAACTTGTTTGGCGTTATACCAATCCTTGCTGAAATTTTTCTTTGGTTTTGGAAAAAGACTGCAGTTTTCAGGCAACTTTGAAAAATATGTTCTCATTGTATTGACTGGACAATGGAAATCTGAGGTATTGCTTAATGTCGTCAAATTCATCTGCTCTGGTTGTCGAAGGACTCACTTTTTTTAGCTACACCTGTATTCATGTATGCATATTCCCGATTATCGGAATCAAATGCAAAGGAAAAATTGTCAACAGACAAATTTCTTACTCCTTCTCTTCCTCTCATTCCGAAGTAATACAAGACATTACACCACACTTCAAATTGTAATTTTTCATTAATGAATCAGAAGGAGGTCTAGATATCTTAACCAGATACCAGGAGAGAATTTGGTCGTTTCAGTGGAAAGGATTGAAGACCAGATTTGGCATAGATTTCTTTGAAAGACCATATCTCCAGGATAAATCATTATTCTAATATCTAGGAGTCCATGTCATAGATTTAGTTATATACGCAATTAATAAATAGAGGATAACAATGCAGTTGCTATCTATGTTTTCTGTAACTGCAATGTAATTGAAGGTTGCTGCACGAGCGAGGCGAAGCCGAGATTGACCAACCCAGATAGCAGTAAACCGAAATGTTTTCCACTACTGTTCAACAAGACCAGTTGCATGCAAGAAGAAATATGCACATAGACAATGGCAGCACATCGAAAGTTACTCGTACATGCACACATGCTCATATATTAATAAAACGAAATTAAATATGGCGCCGAATTTATACATTATGGCCGTAGGTTTTAGTTTTCCAATTCATATTTCATAACACAGTAAAACAAGAAATCCATCAAATATAGTTTACTTCATTCATATTTATATTCAAATGGAAACATTCAAGTAAAGGAATCCGGCGCGTTTCAAGCATTCTCTCAATTCCAACATCTTGTTCAACACAGCCTTTCGCTTATACAGTCTCACCTTCAGCACTGCTCCTTGACCTGTTTCGTAACCCATGATATGCTGCTCGACCACATTTCCCTGAAGAGTTGTGTCGCGCAGCTTACTTTTGGCGGAATACCATCGTAATATTGCCTTCGATGCTGCTATATTTGCTGCCACCGGTAGCAACTTGGCCAAGGAATTAACACCAACAGGAGTAAAACGCAAATCTGGTTTTGAGATAACACTGGCATGAACCTGCGACTGAAGGCACCTTCAAAAGCATGAAACGCAATCTCTATAAGTCCTGTAATTGAGCGACAGTTCCCGTCGGAGTTCGTTTTGCTTGATACCGTTTTGGTCTTCCCATCAATTGCGACATAAATTCCATCCTTTGCATACCTTGTTTCTTCCTCGACCTTAGGACTGAACAAATTTCCCCGCAGAATCTTCACCGAACTTGATTTGATCCAGAGATAACTTCCGATGTTCATCGCGAGCCCGAAGACCAAACGCTTTCGAGGTGTAGAAATATACAGTACGAAGAAGACCTTCAGCCTTGGAAGTGGAGAATGCAGCACAGTTCCATAACTTGGTCTCGTCGTCTCCAGTTATGAGGTCTGTAGTCTTCCGTAAGCCACCAATACCCCTGGCCGTCAGATCCTTCATCTATGCATCCAAAGAACGCACGAGGTAGACGAATTCTGGATCGTTCTTGTCGATTATATTGCACTGCGGTCTGTTCTCCTTGATGAATCGATTAATTCCACAAATGATGTTGTAGAGAGTATTCGGTGGATGCTCCGACCCGTCATGTCTTCGAATTTCGAACACAAAATGCTTTAGAGCACCAGCTAGCTACGATTTTGGTGAAGTCCAGAGTTCTTCGAGCGTCGGTACTCTTCTTGTGCAATTCGAATTCCTCCATTCGCTCCAATCGTGGTATAGCTTCATGCACCAAGTGTTGCTCATGACAGTATGTGTACTTCTCGCATTGACCACAACGCTGTTTATTTCCTGCGAAGAAACGATTGTGAAGCGTTCCATGTCGACAATACACATGGACGCAGTATGTCATCAACCGTAAAATACGGATTCATTTCATTTCTTCGCAAGTTGATAACCGTTTATGCAAGTGACATCGAAGTCGCATCAGCCGTGAAGCAAGAGAATTCTAATTGCACTGTTCAGCAATGAAATCGCCAACTGTGCATGCATATACACACTCAGAGTGAAACAATTGACCTCAGGCGCTATACGCGCCTTCGGCCAAATACATAGCAGTTCAGAAAGCATAGACAGCAAATATACATTGTTGCCTTCCTTTTTCCACATTGTACCATACCTCAATTACGCACAATATGGATTTCGACAGAGGCTCGTTGATCCTTATCCGCCTGTTGTAATGTATGCGTAATTATGTTTCAGTCTCCGTCAGTGCTGGAGTGCATCAGAGAGACCATTGTACACATCAATGAGAATACAATTAAAATGAAGGTTCAAGTAGTTAAAACGAATGCGATTATTAAAAGTCGCTGGAGATTGGATGTCAAAAATTGAATCAGGGAGACTGAATGTATCTGACAAGGTAGTTTCATTTCTGTGGAATCTCAAGCATTAATACTCTCCTTCTAGCAATAATACCAATAATACAGTATAATTTACATTTTATGCAATCAACTTTGCCATCCTCCTGCCATTCCTTTCCGAGATAAAATTTTAGAGCTGTTTCTCTAAAATATGCAACAAATTTGTGTTTAGCTATTCAAAAAAGAATGAAATCATGAGTCTCAATTGCAATTTATCAATTTGGATTCGAACTGATTTTGGAATCGATCACAATTCAATCTTCCCAGACTTGTGTGGCAATATCATTTTCTAATTCGCTTTGCACATGGCCGGATAAAGCTATCTATCACTTCTATTGTGATCCATTCCACCTCATTGTCATCGACCATCGATGCAGGTGTTTCACCACTTGGATATAAACGTTTTCCTTTGGAGTAATCAATAGATAAGCCGCCGTCGTGAATTTGTCTTCCATCTTGTTATCGATTCGTAAATATACACCGCAGTTGAATACCGCAATAATAATGATGTCCGATTATTCATGTAAAAAGGATCAATCATTTTTATCCATGTTGTGATTTATCCCTGCTCTTCATCGCCAACCTTGGATAGAGTTTTCATGTATTGCAGACAGGGGTGTGGAAGCGGAAGGGATCGTTTTCATTGGAAGCGGAAGCGAAAGCGAATGCCTGTCGATCGCTTCCACTTCCGAAAGTATCATGATGCTAATAACATCACGTATATAATAATACATTTCGCGTGTCAGGGCGAGGCGAGGCACTTCTGAATTTTGACCTTAAATCATGATATGAGTTAAGGAATAATTGTCATATTTAGTGCTTACCCTATTACACCTAATTACAAATTGGCACCTGTATTACTAAATGTAGTTACTTCTAATTTTATCATCATGATGAGAACGAAAGTGTCTTATCTCAGAATACTGGCATTCGAAATCAGAAAACCTCAGTATCATCTTATCAATGACAACTTCACACAATGCGGATTGGTACGTGTCTTGAGGCAATTTCATTGTAGCATTCTCAAACACTCTCTTGGTCGTTTAATATTTTTTTACTAACACGTGTTGGGAAAATATGACGTTTTTATTTCACAATTTCCCAAAGGTTAAAATTTTCAACAAATATGAAAAATATTTGACTTTTTGGCAAGTCAAAAAAACGCATACAAGTCAGATAGGATTTACGACCTAAAGTTCGTGGAGACTACAAAGTATTAGCCTCAGAACCTATAACTCGTAAAAAAAGTGGAAAATGAAGAAAAAGGGGCTCGAAATAGGCAGGTGTGTAGCCCATGTCTGGTCTCCAATAATTGGAAGCGGAAGTGAAAGCGGTTGAGTGGAAGCGGAGGCGAATAAAAATCAATCGCTTCCGCTTCCTGATTGCAGAGAAGCAGAGACTTCTTGCTTCTAAGGATTCGCTGGAGCAAATAGCAGTTTTACTAACAAAAACACTGAGATAGATTAAGATATCAGTTTTTGAAATCGACATTTTGATCATAGAAATGACAATACCATAGTTCGTCTCAGTTTACACATCAAGATTGGAAATTATCAAAACATCTAACCAAGGATGTCCATGATCTAACCATGGATCTATAGCACCTGGACTGTCAGCCAAAATGTCAGTTGTACATTAGGGCTAATCTCTTGTTCATTATGTTATACAACAAATGTTTTTTTTAATTGACAGGAGCATAATAAGTAAAATTTATATTTCGGCCAGTAATTCTCTGTATCAAGAATATACCGCCTCACCTGAGCTGCGCATTTGGTAAATATTCGAGGTTACAATAGCGCAGGCCCATGCATTCTAAATACTTTAAAGTGCATTAATTCTGAGATCTCTCTTTTGAAATTAAATACTAATATTTCATTTTATTTCTTGAGCCAGATGTTTAACCATACAATTCTCACAATATTTAAATTTGGAGGTATTAGCCTCAGAAAAATTACGCGATGAAGGCCTAATGTACAAAATGAAATTGAAAGGTATGAAAAACGTAATTTTGTTGAGATTTTGCATTGTATGTAAGTTGCATGTGTGTATGCATTGCATGTCAGCCATTTAATCAACCATTTAATTTGTCACTTAGGGATTGCCTATAAATCCCTATCGCACCATTAACATAAAACAGTGGTTTCAAAAGAATAGAAGAAACCTTATAAGAACGATTAAATCCTACTTTATTTAGCAATTCTGTAGCCTTCTACAGCGTCGTGTATATTTTTATCAGGTTAGAGATCACAGTGGACTGGACACATCAGCAATGCCTTTATCATTCAAAAAATCTATTTGATCATGAAGCAGCGCCGTCCTTGCAATCTAATTGTCTGAATGAATTCTACCACAGTATATTCGACTCTTCTGCAATTTGTTGCATATATCACTTTGTTTTGTAAAACCTCATGCTCATTGTTCGAATAATTTTGCATGTTGTTTAGTCAGGAGATTTTAACAAGGAGTTCTGTTGATCATGCATGTATAACTAAGCTGCTGTTGCATTGCTAGAACACAGAAAGAAAGCTCTTTCTCATTCACATAATGCATACAGGTTGTGCGTGAAATGTGGTGTCCTCTTGGATTCAAGATACAAAGAAGACCAATAATAAGTTCAGATTAAAAACTTTTTGGAATTTGCTAAATCTTCAAGAAGCAACCACTTTTTCAGCTAACTAGCTATTTTTCTCTATTCTCCTGTTTTTAATCTGTACACTCTAAAGAACATTTCGCACGAGTCACATATTTGGACATTGAAAACATGCAACTGTCAGTCACATAATGATTGGCTTCAATTAAATGGATATCGCGGTTCACCATTTCACGAGAAGTGACCAAAACCGTTGATGTCTGGTGAAAGCATGCCGTATTCCTTAAAATAATAGTGGACCCCGGAGCCACATTTTTCTATTACACTTTTTGTGCTGAGGATATACACGTATCAACCGCTCATGCCCATGCAAAATCATCATTTCTGGCAGGGAATCTGCATGTGTTATTTCATTTCAATTGAACCAGTAGAAGTATGGTAGATAGACCATGGGGGTCCATTGGACCCCCTCAGGTCTCAGGGGGTGTAGAAAGTCCCATAACAAAATTTTTACTATTAGATGAAAAAGGTTTTGTGCATGCCCTCGATGGCGCAAAATGAGTGAAATTCATTTAAATTCAATGTTTGCATCATGCTCGTGCGTGTGCGTTATATTAGAAGATTGCGAAATGTGAATATATGTCTTCGCAAATGATCGTGCATGACTGGCTGCCCTACATGAACAGCTCAGCATAAATCAAATCTCAAAATGAAAGTTATCATTATATTCAACGTTCACTAAAAGCAGACTGCTCGCAAACTTTTCACAGCAATAATTGATGAGTTTGAGATTTCCATGGTTGTTTTGAGGGTCATAAAATGCAGCAATTATGGCTCAGTTTAGGCCTATTTCCGATGGGCATGGATAGATTTGAAACAAAGGACAAATATGAGGGTCATGCTGCATGGAAAAAATCAATTTCATTAAAATCAACCATCTGAGGTTACATGGCGACAGCAAACATCGTAGAACCGCCTCATAGTACAACTGAAAAAGCTCAGGTCTCTGAGCAAATCTGAGGGTTAATGTTCTATTAAATGAAAAGTAAACAACAAAGTTGAGAATTCAGAATACCAATATCTTATTAGAAAATCTGATGCCTCTAAATGCACAGGCCATCATCAATCGAATTCCTGTGTTGGTGGATCTGAGATCGAACGATCACTAATGTCTTTGCCTTGACGTTTTGTTTTTTCCTTTCTTTCTTTTCATGATTTTTGCAGTTTTTTATTACTTTTTAGAATTTTGCTTGGTAACTTCCATGCAAAGATCGAATATGATAAAATTATATCATTATATTCTGAGGAAAAATGTTATCATTTTATATCATTACATTTTTAAAAAATGATATAAAATGATATCATTAAAAATTTTTGTTCCATTATATTTTCTAATCAAGGATTCTTTGTATTTTGTATTGAAGCGAATTTAGTCTCTTTCGTTTGTTCTACCCATGTCCTTCCGCACAGGTTGATTAATGTGACGAAAAGCAAGAGGCAATTGTCTGTCAGTCCGTCCACCACACAAATTGTCAAACAACTCAATAATAACACTGTCTTGATGTTTTTGAGGTCATGACCGTAATCTAAATATTCTTCGCTTTTTTCGTACTTTAGATACTGTTGGCCCAACCAACTGCATATTGTAGGCGCATTTGTAATTCGAGCTTAAATCAAAACTTGCGATGTCTAATGTAAAGGCCATCGGCCCCACCTTACTTTTGATATACAAGAAGCTTTGAATGACTAAACTGTTTTCTTCGGTCTTCCATTATTTGGAATATATCGATGCTGCATGCAATCTAATTTTACTTTCATTGCTAAGAGCAGTGAAAGTAGCATGATAACAGTGTAAATCGAAAAATTCGGATGACTAGTTGTATTTACGGTGTAGGCCTATACGCATATTTCACTAAAAAATGGTATATTTTCATTATAAAAATGATGTCATTGCCGATCATGTCTTTCATGCTTGTTCGAAAAGATGGATTTCTTGTAACGAATTAGGGACTGTTTATGAGTGTTCTTCCTTTCTCATAAGATTATATATCCGGCTGGTATCCTTTCACTCTTCAATTTGCTCCTCTATAGTAATTTCAAATGGCTGTTTCACGTTTCATAATTCCATTTTCCTTCGACAAGCTTTGGAGCATTAGGTCAAATGTTCGAACCGCACTTCATCTCTGTTGGTTTGAAGCATTATCACAATAATATGCTAGTCGCTCATTGTTTTCTCTTCCCTTTTCATGGAATCTCTGCATTGATCGACATGGTCAGAATGGGCAACACTTAGCCATCGTATTCTGGGATTTCTTGTTGGAATGGATTCCTTATGAAGAATTCTTTTCAACCACTTTTCAATGATCTCTTTGCTCTTTACATAATATTTATGTTCACTGTTGCAATCATGAGCGCAGTATTTACTTTACCACTCTCACATTTTGTCATCTGATTTTATAACAAAGTAGCTGATAAACATGAATGTTATAGGGCCTACTCTGATGTACACAAAAATTTTGAAT
Organism: Prostheceraeus crozeri; assembly: GCA_907163375.1. NCBI lineage: Eukaryota > Metazoa > Platyhelminthes > Polycladida > Euryleptidae > Prostheceraeus > Prostheceraeus crozeri. The sequence continues at coordinate 24,026 of CAJQUW010001117.1, read as the reverse complement.
TTTGATTTGCCAATAGTCTAGGTGTCATGTAATCCATGATCTAACCAGTCAATGTACGCAAGTTTTCTCACCATGGAAATTTCGTACGATAATCATCATAGAATATCATAGAATTTTTTGAAAGCAATGCATGATTTGTAATAATGATTTAAAATATGGTTCCGCCAACTTCACAATCAGATTGCAGAAAGAGTGAAATCCGGATTTCCGGCTGAAAACTGCATTGTTTTGAAAAATGAACCATGTATTTGTGATCAGTACAATAAAATGGATCAGATAGTGTCAAAAAGAAAGTGGTCTGATGCGCCTATGAGCGAGACTCATCAATTGGTTTCGCTGAGTGGTTCCGCTACCTTCACAGCGGGACCACTTTTGTCTCTAAACTTAAATTTGTCAAAAACGACTCCGAATTTGTAAAATCTGAGTCCATATTCGTGATGAGGAGGTTGAAATTGATAAAGTAGAAGTTGTTTAAAGTAGAATTACGCTGTAATAAAAAATGGCTCCGCTGAGTGGTTCCTCCAACTTCACACCCAGCGGTACAAGATTTCATCAAACAACACATGGAAAATCTGACGTGAAATATGTGTGATGCAACGCGTGATCAGACATGCCAGCATTATAGGAATAGATTAAATTATTTTATTTAGCACATTCAATGATGGAACTTTTCTAGGCCTCAGCCAAACTGAAAGCAAAGCAAAGATGAGCGTCGCGAGCAAACGTGAGAAAACGTATCTCCGCAAGCTATCAATCGCTCTGGTTTGCTTTGCCAGCTTTGCTCGCAGTGTGGCAGTCTACAACTGTTCAATGTTGATTTTATATTTGCTGCTAAACGCTTTGCTCGGAAACGCTTGGAAAAGCTTGCATTGTGGCTGAGACCTGAAAGAAATAGCGCTATGTTCAGAGATTGCTATGCTGTTCGTCTAAAAATCAATGAGAAAGTCTTAAGTTCGCAATATTTCTTGAATAATGCATCCGGCGATATTTTTGCTATTTCTCAGAAATCAGGAATTATTTCTTTACATGTCAATTTTGCCAAAATCAAGAAAGCTTTAAGTATTTCGTTATCAAATTTATCTTCCATGCACATTTCAAAATGAATCAAAGAATAATAACACAAATGACGATAAGTCCATAAAGGAGAAGATATTGTTAGATCCCAGTGTTCCCCTAGATTTATGCACAGGATGGCCGCCGACAGGAGTTGATTCTACATCGCTGATTGAGACTGTTTCAAAAAGTTATCTCTCTCCGCAAGTCAAAAAGCGAAAGTTAAAATTATGTAGAGGCCTACAGATTCTGAGCTTTTCGAGCCTTCCTCGCTCTTCTTAGGGGAAGAATTGCTAAACCCAACAGAGGCGGGTATTCATTTGGCCCTGATACATTCAAGCAATTCTAGCACGGTTAAAGGGTTCTAAGAATATCGGCAATTCTCTCCTCTAATTGATATTCGGAATCAGTTGCTTAATCATCGAGTTTCAATAAATCTACCGCTCTCAAGTGTACTGGAAATACGAGCATAATTAATTATAATGAGTCCATGAGAGTGCAATGGCAAAACATTGTCTGCCATGTTTTTCTAATCAATTGATAGACCAACATTGATAGATGACCTCAGCCTTGAAATGCAAGTGTCCTTTGGACACTAGATCACATATTTTTATCACTTGCCAGTTTGAACTGGCTGCCAATAAAGTATTGAAGTACAGACGTGTAACAGTACAGTGTAACTCAGCTGTTGTAGTCTCTCACTCCCCGATATCATCAATTTAGATATTAACCTACATGCAAATTCCTAATTGATATCAATTACATGCGCATTCTCTTCCACTAATGTTGACATACTATGATTGTACACCTCTTCTCTTAAGAATCTGCGAAAATTCTAAAATTGCTGCTAGATATTGTATTTGTCGAAGTTTCGTTGGTGTCAGCAGCACATCGTAGTCATGAATGACAAAATGATGTGGAACAGATCGAATTGGACACCAGGAGAGCATAGATCAAAGAGCGGGAGCACTAATGAATTCATTAACAAGTAGCTACTGGAAATGTTGAATGAAGTAAGACTGAAACATGAATTATATTTAAAATTCAATAAAGAAAAGAAAGAAAGTCCTAAATTTAGCGGCAAGTTATGTACAAGATGCATAAAAATGTTAAAAATCATCTGTCCTTTATTCTGCGTTGACCACTGTGGCATTGTTGATATTGCCGAAATCAATTGGGCGACCCCACCTCCATCTATATCCCCGAAGGCACACGAGGGGAAACACTCCATGACTTAAGAAACAGTTGAAACTAGGAGGAAAATTAAGTTGTATTTGTAAGTATGCTGTGGAAATAACCAAGTAAGCTGATGTTCACTTCAAAATCATTATTTTTATTTAATATTCGTGCATTACAACATCTTCAACCTGTAAGTTGCATTTGCATGCGGAAAACATAGACAGAAGGTAGCTCTAATAGTACGTTAAATGTACATGTTTCAGATATTCCACTGAAACCAATAGATGGGATCGGTTAAGAATTACAGGCGCTTACTAAAATTGCACTTATTGAGTCATCAAAAATAAATTAAAGTAAAGATTTGTATTCACTCAACAGATACCGTCACAATCATGTTCATCCGTTCGAAAAAAATAACAAAATAAATCCAGAATCCTATTTAGTGAATATAGGTAGATTTATTGGATGAATTCGTGAAAGCGTGGCTATTATCTTTTGGTAATAAATTTTTAGAAGAGAACTTAGTGATTTCCTCCCAGATGATCTAGCTAGTCGAGCCAAACATAATTTCTTTGTGTAAGACATGTATCCGACGAAACATCCCATGTTTTCATACATTGAGGGTTAAGATCGTAGCAACTTTGGCAAATCCCGAGTATTCATTCACTCACCGTCTAATTGACCCACATCACAAAGTACGATGAGTTTACTAGGAATTGACGAATTTCTTGATAAACTGATGAAATAAATATTACTGATTATCATATTACCTATTAAATATCATAATAAGACAAGTAACCTGGTAATTGATAAATTTATCAAATCTCAACAGATGTAACCACCACGAGATATCTTTCAGCCTGTTGGGCCTCATCAGTCGTGGGCAGGTTTGAACCAGCGACATTGGAGCTAGAGGACGTGCAAGCATCCCCTCTAACCACAAGGCCACCGAACCATCTGTTGAGAGCGTGAATTAGCCAGGAAAGCAATGTTTTAATGCAGGCAGGTGGAGGGCGCATTGCATTCTGCAATCACTTAATACCGCATCCTAGAATGGGGTATGCTTGCACGACCAATGAGGCCCGAACAGACCGAAACATGTCTCGTGGTGGTTACATCTGTTGAGATTTGATAAATAGCATAAGTAGAAATTGCATAACCTGCATATCTCTTATACAGCATATTTGTCTGCAAAGCTACTGAGTAATTTACAATCATGCACAAAATTGATTGCACACTGCATTTGTTCCCTAGCGTCAAGCTATCGATGAAAACGGCCAAAATCAATGTTTCATTAAAAAATTCAATTTTCAAATTGATCTAATTGCTATCGGGTCATGCTTATCAACATCTTCGTCATACGGATTGCTACCCTACATCAGAAAGAAGTTCTCTGTGTAATTGTGTTGCCATATAATGCAACTACGAATTGACAGCATCGATTTGAAATTTCGTTAAAATTCAAAATTGCAAAAATAAGAGTTAGGGTTCTAGATTTTAATCGGACTGTATCTTGGCGAAGTACATGTAGGAGAATAATGTTGGAGAGTTGCCGAAGATGATACACTTAAGCACCGACGTCTCGGGTCACGAAATGAAAGTAACAGTTTTAAAATAGACGCATCTGATGAATTCTCATCCCCTTCAGTTTAAATATGATTTTAATCAGGTTTCGAAACACCATATTTTTGAATTTTTGAAAAGTTCCGAATGTATCATCTTGGACACTGGGGTGGGTAATGATGATGCACCTTGAAATTAAATGATATCTTACCATTTTAATCACAAATCCATTCTTCATAATTTGATATGCCACTTAATGTGTTCAATAGAGAAATACCCTACAAACTGCATTTTATTAGGTCTACCTACCTACATGCACTGAAGCATTAAAACAAACTGCATTGATAGGAAACGAAATATATATTTATATCAACTGATCCACGTCATCTTACTAAAAAACTCATGTTTAACAATATCTACTTTTGTTATGTGCATCAGAAAATATCTCAAAACCTCTCAGTTGCATCTGAATAAAAATCACAAGCAAATAATTATATCAAAATAAGGTAATATCTCAAAACTTATCAGTTGCATGTGAACAGAGATCACAATTTAATAAGGCATCGTCTCTGTCCGCACACTCTACATGCGCCCAGTTTTCATTTGCACAGTTGACATTCTATACAACATTCACCCGAGTTGCTTTTAGAAAACAACTCGTCACAGTGCATGCATTGTACGTCCTGGTCGCTTTTCGCCTTCTCTGATCGTTCCATCTTTGTTATTTGTTTTCTCTTTGTTCCTCTCCCTGAAGATTCTGGATAACGTTCTAAGGACATTACAGACAAATCATCTGTTAGAACTCGGGTCCCAAGACGTATCCAATTTACTCGATCGTTTCTTGGCAGTAGAACATGTATAGTTTGACCTCCTGATCATAGTTGACCTTATCGCAGATGATGGAGATAAAGATGGAAAGGCGAGACAGGATCTGCAACGGGGGAGGCGGATGTCTTTGGACTTTGATCGATGGCGACACGCGAGTCAGGACCCACCACGAGGGAGGCGGATGTCGTAGGATCCTTCACGATGGCGATAGCATTAGAATATCTATCACCATGATGTCTGGTGAGAAAATAGCAACTGCTAAAGTAAGCCTGGAACTTTGCTAATGAAATATACCTGTTTCTTAGTTATAGCTCCATAAGCCCTTCTGTGAAAATAATCGAATGCATGAAACATATTTTCGTAAATTTATGAGGCTCTACAATACAAAAGTTGGTGAGGAAGCATAAATGTCAGTTTAGTGTGCGTAGGCCTAAACTGCCAGGATTTGCGTTGGCTTAATTCTGGTAGGCAGATAGAGAGTATATGCAAATCACAATCATTTCTATTAGTTGGTATAGTGTGCATGTATTGTCCATTACCAAACATGCATGTAAAACTTGGTAAGCAGCAAGTAATGTCCGGAGATATATACAGTTCCTTGACAAATTCTTATATCTCTGAACTTTGCTTCATCAACTTCTGTTGCGTCTTGCATTTCTGATAATGGCAGTTCCTTAAGTATATGAACATGCAACTATCAATATATTCAATCACATCTACCATTCTTAATTGAGACACAATCAGTTTGCTCACCTTACATCAGGGAAATCAAAAATGATGTGAGTGCACTTAACGAGAGGTGCTTCAGCTGTCGTCATCAGCCAATAGTGCGTGATGTCTATGTCACTGAGGCGCTACTCAAGTTGGATTTCGCTAGAGCCAAGTTTCACCCGGTTTGTCAAAACTGCCGTGTATCATCTTAGGCAGCTCTCCCCTATACAGCAGCATTGTACGCAACTAATTTATTTGATATTAAGGAATCATGATTTACTTTCTACAATTCATGTGAGTAATGAAGAGCGAATAGGCCTATAGCAAATCATGCAAGCTTTTCTTTAGTGTAATTAGACGGTAGTTTGACTTTTTTGGTGATTTGACCGGCATTACCTTATTTCATCGAAAAACAACGATCTGTAAGTGCAGTGCAAATATTCGCATGAAAGCCATACAAGATGAAATTGATTTTGCTACAATTATTAATCATTCTACATGTACATACGTGCACATATGTCACCCAAATATATACGGCTTTCAAAAACCGTGCATGGACTACACAAATGGTAGTTGTGTGCGAATGCCAATCGAGTGTACGAAATACATATCAGTGTAGTATACAAATGAAATTCTGCAAAAATAGGCCTATTGACCTGTCAAAATCTTGCGGTTGGATTGATGTGATTAAAATAGACGTTTTCTAGGTTCATTAAGGCGTGGTTTATCACTTAGAGAAACATGCTCGGCAAGGCATCGAATACTATATAACTTATCATAAACTCGTGCAGGTGATGACCATTTGGCGCTTATACGAAAAGATATTCAATGCGAAAGGAGCATGGTTGGATAATTCGAAATTACTTTATTTTTTGTGCCATCATATTGCTCATTTAGTTGTTAATTAATGGTTTTGCAAATTCTAAAGAGGATCCCTCACGCTTATTTTCACATCATCGATTCAAATAATGTCCGCGGCCACTTTAGATATGAGAAGCGGCGGCGGGCCACGCGTTGCCCACCACTGATTTACTGGCTTGTTAACTCTTCTGTGAATAGTCGTTAACTTCCTTTGATGATCCCACACTTGCACATTAAAGCCATGCTTGACCACGTTGAGATAGCTCAAGATTTCCATCACAAAGATTTTTCTGAAAGTTTATTTTACTAAGGTTCGATAAGGTATTAAGTTTCGATGGTGAATAGAATAAACAACCTAGTTCCATCAGGATTTTGTGTTATACAAAATGGTTGTTATATCACTACCATCTTTACAAACTGAACTTGATTTTAGATGAAAAGACCTGTTTCAGCAATTAGTGCCTCTGTCAAGACCCACAAGTGTCAATAACGCTTGGTGAAATCTGCTGAAACTGGTCGACTTGCGAACGCAATTTTCATCTGAAATGAAGATGAAAATGAAGATGAAAAGATGAAGCCGTTAAAGAATGGAGTGCTTTTTTGGTTATTTTCTAAAGTGCCATTAATCACTTGATTTAATCAATTCACAAAATCATCAACCGAATATTCTCATCAAAAATCCGATGATCAGCGATATCAATATTTACAGTAGACTTCGTACATAGACATACTTTATGGACAAGATGTTTTTTATGTTACACGCAATTCACTAAAGCAGTATGTTTTCCGGTTGCATTGTTTGGACAAAAACAACGACTACAATTAGAGCAGCAAGGGTTCAAAGGCCGCAAGAATCGAAACTTTCATGTTTACGTTTTTTCATTCTTATATCTGCCGTGTGCATGAATCCAACATGATCTAAACCATAATGCAAATTTCTCCATTATCTTTGAACAGAATGCTGCACGCAAAAGTTTGTGACCATTTCGCAGCATCAACAACTGGATCAACTGATAGTACATCACAAATAATCTGGCATCAATTTATTACAAGTTTGAGAAAATTATCCTAATGTCAGCTAACATAAAGCAGGAAAGCAGGGAACATTTCAAGGCTAGCTGTTGGGAAATTCCACGAGCTTCCCTATATTTCTTATCTATTTTTGTCCGAGTGCATTTGAAGCACAGATAACATATAATCTCTGTTCTAGTAATAATATTCAAGGTAACAGTTGCAGGGAACATTTCAAGGTTAGCTGTTGGGAAATTCCACAAGCTTCCCTATATTTCTCATCCATTTTCGTCCAAGAGCATTTGAGGCACAGATAACATATAATCTCTATTCTAGTAATAATATTCAAGGTCAAAAATTGGTTGCCGGGGGCAAGGAGAGGAAGAATAACATGTCAAAAAGTTCAGTGTCAAATATAATGTCTGAGATCAACTTCATGCCACCGCATTACCAAATTACATTATAAACTTACATTGGGAATGTAAGCATTACTATCCCAAGGCTGAATTATTATAAACTTACTTTGGTAATGCAACTGGTCGTCATTGCAAACACCTGAAACAGGCTTCAACAGAGGGACAGAGATTTTAGGGAAGTAGTCTTACACAAGGAAATATATTACGTAATAGTCTACTAACAGATATGAAATGTTTGCTCAAAACAGTTCCAGCGGAAGAAATGATAAATATATTCGGTCAATGTGACCTTAGTGCAACTGCTTGACAGAAAATCAAATTTCATGAGATTCATTTTAACACCATGAAAATCTGAATTGAAATGTGCTTATATATCATGAGTAGGGCAATTTTTTATGACCTAAAAGATTTTGAAATATGACTTAGTTTAAACATGCGAAAATATGCTTTTATATGACCCAAAGTATATAATCCCAATAAACACGAAACATCGTGCATTAAAGAATAGCAACATATTTTTGTTTTTGTACATTATGAAGTATTTTTCTATGTTGCAAGGCCGAAACTGTCGATCTTTTGTTAATAGCTTTCCTAACATAGAGAATGATCGCTCAACCGATGAAGTTGTTGGCTGACAGTTCTGTAGCATAGCGTAGAAAAATGGCCTGATGGTTTCTTTTTACATGTTAATGATACATGCAACATACCTGTTTTTTGCAAGCGTCTCTGTATATAACCGTGAATGCCGACGATGTCATTGTATGACACTTCTTGTAGTTTTAAAAACTTACTTCTTCTGCTTCAAGCACAGTAAACTTTGCACTTTCCAGCTTGGGTATCAAATCTGGGATATTAGCGTATGATCGCTATTTAAGTGACTGCTGCAGTAGGGTTGTGTGTATTGCAGGGATGCGGAGTCCTATCATTTGATAGGACTCCGACTCCAGCAAAAATGATAGGACTCCGGGATTCCGACTCCGCATCCTTGGTTTATTGTGTGACAGTGAGTATATTGAAGCCACAATGTCACACAGCATCGCTCACGGCGTTGCGTGGTGCAATGTAGATTGCAAGAGATAAAATTAAAGAATCAAGCTTTGCATTATAATATCAATGATTTGATAGGGGCTGAATGTACAGATTGTTTCATAAAAAATGGATCACCCTTAAACATCGCCTTAACTTCAACTTTGTCTAACTCCGCCAAACTTGAACGAATTTCTCTGAAATTTGGAAGATATGTCAGTTGTGCTCACTAATATCATTGTTGGAAATTTCAAGCATGAATATTGAGTTGTTTTCCTGTTATAGATAAAAAAGTAGTAGATAATTTGATCTTCATTTAGCAATGTTACACAAAATCATACCTCACTCTTATAAAATTACATTTGTTTCCTTTGTTATGTAATATGTTCTTCTACAAGCCAAAAGCTATCAAGCAAAACAAAAATAAAGAAAATCGGTCAATCAGAGCCAGTATAGCACCATTATTCATCAACAATAATGTAACTGCTACATGTGATTAACTGGACTTCATGTTCCATAGCTTCCTGACTTCGTTGCGGTAGTGTTGGCAGCACTCCTGATTGCTTTCAGCTAGAAATCTATCTCTTACCGGTTGAAAACAATACAAAGCACAAATGAACAATAACGAGATCGCATTCACAAAAGGCAAAGTGTCAGCCTTGCTAGAACTAGGGTTTTCTTTGCGAGCTACAAGCAAGCGACTAAATGTCCTTTACACAAATGTGCATCGATGGCATAATGATGATTTTCGACTCTGTCGTAAAGAGGGCTCTGGCCGTCCACGCAAAACGTGTCACAGGAGTAGTAGAGTCAACTTATGCAAGTCTCAATTAGGGCTTAGGACATTATCTTGGACAGCTCGTTCTCCTGATCTGAATCCTATAGAAAATGTATGGAGTATTCTAAAACGTAACGTTCGTCGTTCACTGCTACCTACAGATGGCGTATCACAACTTACGTCACTGTTAAAAAGAGAGTGGAGAAAGTTAGATCATTCAAAAATCCACGATATCATCGAATCAATGCCTAGACGAATTGGTAATGTCATTGATAATAAGGGTAGGGCCACAAAATATTAGCTTCTTAAGAACCGTTACTGTATCATAGCTTATCAGATTATATAAGGACATTTAAATATATTAGGAACATGAAATAACATGAAAAATGCTTTCTATATCATGCTTATGTTTTATTTAGTCAAATTTTAGGATGATCCACTTTTTATGAAACGGACTGTATTTGCACACTTAAGTCATTCATCAGCTGTCATTATCAATGCTGTAAGACTAGTAATTCATATATGAAAATAGGAAAATTTGGAAGTTTGACCAAATATGAAGTAACAAACATAATATGACAAAAATATGCAAAAATATGACATGTAAAAAAATGTCCTAATCATGAGACTGGGCATAACGAATTTGCAGCTACTCGTGTCCACACAAAATCCAAGTATCTTAATAAATGCCAGAATTACATCGCTTTTTTAAGTAAATGAAATACTCACCCTTGAATAATGGGCAGACCACAAAGATAGAGGAGTAGCAGACGAATATTAAGCGACTGCTAGTGCTAGTTCCATGAAGAACAATGGGATGCCGCAGATGAGCATAAAGGAGACATAAGCGATCAGAAATGTCTCTGCAAATATCACAAGAGCATTATAATGCTGTTGAATAGTGCTCTACCGCAAGTATTGTGTTCTCAATAATTTGTCCGAATGATAATTAACGTTGCATGATGTCTTCTAGCCAATATGAAAACTATGAAAAGCAAAATAAACGACTACGACTTTCGAGCTAAGTTAGCGTCTAATACCCGGAACTAGATTTGAAACTGTCTCTTATTTTATGTCGTAAGTTATTGCAGAAGACTGTCTATTGCAGAAGATGGAACATATAAGCATGTTGGCCCCTACACTGTACATGCACAAATGCAGATGACCATCGATTATGTCAACAGCCCTGATCAATCTGTTAAAATACAACATGTATTCCAATATGGATTTCCTTTTCTATGGAAGCAAATCTGTCGGTCCTGAGAAAAAATCGAAGGGGTTTTCGGATATATGAAGCAGGGCTTGGGTGAATATGATAATTTTTTAAAAATTCGGATTTTTTTCGTCCGAATCGGATTTCCGAATCCTTTGTATGAAATTCGAAATCCGAAATGATTTAAAGTAATGGACATTTTCAGTCCCATCAAAGTAAAAGGCGAATGTCGCTTGCTGTATCTGGTCAATTGCATGTTGTCACTTCACAATGTAATGATAAGAACATGTCACAGCTTATTTGGTGTAGGTATGCCAAGTCCAGCTGTATTTGATAGACGCAAGGACAAGGATGCATGCATGCAAATTATTGAATTTGTGGAATGAAATCAGGTCAATTTCTAGACCGAAGTGAGGAGCAAATTCACATATACTGTTTAATTCGGCCTCTACTGAAAGTGAATTCATTACCTCACGCAAGAAAGAAACAGATCCATAAGGATAAGGAAGTAATAAATTGTAAATTCACGAACTCTTCGATTCGCTTCAAAGTCTATTGTACTGAGGTAGCTGCTGCAGGGAAGTGCAAATTCGTCAACATATTCACGAACTTCGATTCGATTCAGAGTCCAATATATTGCTATTGCGGTCGTGCTGGAGTGATGCATAAATTCGTGAACAAGTGCACGAACTTCGATTCGCTTCAAAGTCTATTGTGTTGCTATTGGGGCAGCTGTAGGGAAGTGTAAATTCACGAACAAATTCGTAGTGAAATTGTTCACTGAAGTGCTTTAGGCAAAACGGCAGTTATGCCTGAAAGGAACGTGGCAGATATCATATCTGAGGGAACAATACTAAAGAGTCAATGCATTTGGGTATCTTGAATACCACATCACTAACGACGCACGATGCTCCAACGAAATCCGCATAAGATTAGCCAAAGCATCCACTGTTTTCGCAAACGTGCTAAAAATATGGAATTCACACGCAGTCCCAACATCGCTAAAAAGGAAATTGGTCGAACCACTCGTTTGGCCACTGGTTACTTATGTCTGTGAGGGCTGGACCATGCATAAAGTAGATGAACGTATGATTGAAGCTTTTGAAATGAAGACTCTTCGGAGGATGATGAAGATTCACTGGTCCTCATACATAAGAAATGAAGATGCACTTCCAAGGGCGCGAACTGAAAGGAAATTGTTAAGCAACATGAAAAAGAAACTTCAGTATCTGGGGCATGTATTAAGAAGAGAAAGAACATTAGAGAAGACAATAATAACTGGTATGATACCAGGATCGCGAATTCCTTTTATGATCTTTTCCCCTTCATGAACATAAAGAAAAAATGATATGATTCAGATGGAGCAATGACTGAGAAGTTATGTTCTTTTCAGACATCTCCGGACACAGCGTTGACCACGTCAATTAGCAAGTTAGATAAATGTAATGTTAGAAATCGTTTGGAGTCTAACACATGATAGGCGACGCACTTTGTCTTTCAGAGCTTTTCCACCAATCTCCGAGTAACTATTCTGAGGCTACCACCGATCCAGGTATTGTTGACCTCACCATTCCCTAAATTGTTTTTTCACTCTTTAATTAAAAGCAGCTCTCAAAGACGGATCGATATTTGATTCAAGTAATTGTTGTCGGTGAAAAAGGTTAATATCTTCTCAAATCTATTTAATGATGATGTACAAAATGGCTTCAAACGGTTGAAGACTTTTAGTACATCATCCTTCAATAAATTACTTGTTACATTGTTATGCTGTCTTAAAAGGTATAACTGATATTTCATTATTGAAAGATTACATGCTATCCCGCTATTTCATTTTTTAAAGTGCATGTCGACGTAACGCTTTCAAAAACCACATTAAAGTCACTACATGTCATTAAATATTGATATTGGTCATCGATTCAGAACAAGATTTATGGAATGAGCGGCGATATTATTTTAATAGATAAATCATGTTAAAATAAGCTTCTTAGTTTTAGGCACTATTGTGATGTAATTAACCTTAAGTCATAAAGATATGTAGCCTGCTTACATCGAGGATGGATAGCATGATAATCCCCCTGCAATTTAATAACAAAACAGATTTATCCATGTATAAGTAAATTTCAAGTAATCAAGTTCTTTTCTGTTATGAAATCAAATCATTATTAGGAAGATGTTTCGATAACCGGGTCATTCTCATTTTATTTTCAAATGCTCTATGAATATGAGCTGAGAGTTCAATAAACTCTGAAAACGCATGCGGAACTCATACTTCTTTACTTTCACTCAATATGATTACTTTCTAACCATTTTGTAATGAAACTCATTTCTATTTTTGCCTTTTCTTGTGACAGCTACGAGCGTGCCAGACCAATCCACAAGTTATCTCGCTTCTTATGGTGATGTGGATGTTTTAAAAAAGATTGAATTTTTTCAACTTCAGGTGTATCATGCACCTAGGAGCATAATTTTCAGGAGCATGAGCGAATTTTTGATGTGTAATACACCTCGTATGCACCTAAAAATACCCAGATCGTGAATCCTTGAAAGAGCACTGACAAGTTACTGGCACCTAACAATAATTGTCAGCCTCTAGAAGCTGCCATTCTTAAGGTAGTTATCAGAGCAACGCGTGGTCACGGCGTAACATTTTTCAATCTGCATGTATTTTTAAGTTCTTTAATGTTATAGTGTCGGATATCTATGTACAGAACAATTTATTTCGAAAATTTAATCAAACAATACTTGATCGTCAAGATTTGCAATTGTTGTGTTGTCAACTGATGAAGTAAAATAATTGAATAGACAATTGCTTAGCATATCAAGTCACTTCTGCAGATGTTCATCAAATACTGTTTCTTTTGTGCACCAGCGGCATTTACGTGCAATATATGCAGCATTTCTGGAACACTCTGCAAATATAATAATTAAATATTGAGTTACATGCTCAGTTGAAAATGGGAACAGACCTGGATGTGTTTTGGATGGTGTGATTTTTCCAAGATGTGTAATCAACAATTTTATGGCCATTCTTTTCTATCATTTTCGGAGATTTCCGACAAGAATTTCGAATTTGGCAAATGGTAATACGACCTTAAGCCTTTCAAAATACTATCAGACAAATATGCAAATACAATTAAATCTTAGAGATTTGAAATTAGCAAATTAGTGAAATTTTGACGAGTATTCATTAAATATCACTTTAAACACACTACTGGCAAATCGCTTAAGCTAGTGCGTCTGAAATAATTAATAGATGCTGCTTTTTGCAAACACAATGTAAATAAAATAATTAAATATTGAGTTGAATTGCATCCTCAATTGAAAAATGGAAACAGGCCTGAATAGCTGCTATATATAGCATTATATATAATGATATAGCTGCCATGCCCGTCGAAATTTCACTAACTTGCTAATTGCACTAAATCGAATTTACCCGTGCATGGCTGCAACTTTCAATACGGACATGTGTCGGTGTTGAGAGATGTAAACTAGGCCTGCTGATGACTCCTGATATTGGATGAAATGGTAGCAAGTCAGGTCTGTTTCCATTTTTCAAATGAGGATGAAACTCCATATTTACTTATTCTATTCACAAACAAATCTTAATTGATGATGGGGTATACAGGTCCATCCAATCTATTTATTATACATCCAAATTTTGCAAAAAAAGAATCCTTTAATTTTTGCGATTCGTTAGCAATTGCGGAGCTGTGTACGTTATCAAAATTAATGTTTGATCTGGCAGCTATTCTTCCGAACTTGCACAAAAAAGGCTACTAGGGCAAACATTCATTTTCACACGTTGTAAAACAGATTTTTTCAGGTGCAGTAAGTACAAAAATCCACTTTCCTCTACGTGACGCCTATTGTACTTATTAATTAGTTTTCATATTCAAAGGAAATTATACATCCATCCATGTGATTATACCTATGAAAAATATGCCTATGTTAGTGCAGTCAAAAGCAGTCTTTGAATACCACAGTGACCTAAATGTTGACATTCGTTGGAGTTGCTTCACAAATTTGAATTCCGCCATCGTTATCAATAGGAAAGTATGTCTTACTTGACAAGTCGACTGTTTAAGTCTCCACTCTTTTGTGCATCGAACCATCCAATTCTTTGACGCATAATCGAAGCAAAACATCTGTTTCGGATTCGATTAGTCTGTCGAGCTGCCGTGATCAGCAGCAATGTCATCCTTAAATACCCGATCACAACTAATCCAGTTCCTAGTAAACAGAACAGGATAGCTTGATGCTTCGCCATAGGAAGAAAATTATTACGAGAGATAGTCAAGGAGATGTTATTCGCACTGTAAATTAAAAAAAGTAGTAAAGATTTTTCATTTAAGAATTCATTGACGTAACAAGTAGGATCCTTACTTTGCCATAGTTTCTAAAGCATCAGGGACAGAGAGATTTGCAGTTTTCAGTAATTGAATGACCTTTGAATTGAAGTAAGTGTGATCGGAGAAAATGTCGATAGTGTTGCCATACAATAGCATCCACATCGGGAATGACGCTCCAACTGCCACCGATGCAAGAATTGCAATAACTAATAATACCACATCCAGGCAATCGGCAAATCGAAACTGCAAAGAGATAAGTTGTCGATATTAAATGAAACTTATTAGTCCGGGAGCTAGCGTGAAGTTGTGCAGGGAACGAGGTAGTACATAAAACTTTCACATAGCATAGTACACCTCTAACGTACTGCAAAACTTCGCGTCTGCCGGATCAGATCATTTGCTTTTCAGAAATAGAGAGGATAACACAATCCTATGTATTTCCAGTGGTAAAATTGTGACATTTAAGGTGTTGACTCCATTTTTTCGAATTTTTGCTCATAAAAGTTACACAAGTTGGTATTTTGTTGAACTGGTTATTACAGAAATCATCTACAGATCATGATCTTTCAAATGAGTTATCATTCAGTGACAGAGGATGAAGTAAAGTGTACAAACAGACACTTTTCGTTGGTGCAACTGCAAATTTTAACATAGAAATTTCAGGAAAATTGTTGACATACTTTAACGAAAAGTGTCTGTTTGTACACTTTACTTCATCCTCTGTCACTGAATGATAACTCATTTGAAAGATCATGATCTGTAGATGATTTCTATAACAACCAGTTCAACAAAATACCAATTTGTGTAACTTTTATGAGCAAAAATTCGAAAAAATGGAGTCAACACCTTAAATGTCACAATTTTACCATTGGAAATACATAGGATTGTGTTATCCTCTCTATTTCTGAAAAGCAAATGATCTGATCCGGCAGACGCGAAGTTTTGCAGTACGTTAGAGGTGTACTATGCTATGTGAAAGTTTTATGTACTACCTCGTTCCCTGCACAACTTCACGCTGGCTCCCGGACTATATGACAGAGCAAGTTGAATTTCTGCTGCAATCCACGCTTGCTGGTCTGGGTACCAGGATTCATGTTTGGCATGGAGTCAATGAGTGCGAAGATGGAGGCCAGAGTCAGGGGAAGAGGATTATTACCTCACCTCTAGTTTCTTCACTCGTGGATGCCCAGGGACTGAATGTTATGGAGATACGCATCCACTTCCTGATGGCTGGGCATACAAATGGATGCCAACTTTATATGTTGAAAAATGACATGACTGGCTAAGCCAATAACGAGACTTTGAGGTAATTACTGTATCTTAATCAGATTTGATTCGCTATTTAGGATCCTACCTATATTCACATTTATAGATGGTCATTCTGCTCATTTGTCGCCTAATCTTTAAATAAATTTATTAAAGAAGATGTTTAACTAAAAAAGGTTGCCTAAAAATATTTGAACGATTAAAATTTTACATGTAAATGTATACAGCAGTGTTGTACGCAACTGATCTGTTTGATATTGAGGAATCATAATTTACTTTCTCCATTTCATGTAAGTATTGAAGAGCGAAAGGGCCTACGACAAATCATGGAAGACTTTCTTTTGTGTAATTAAACGGTAGTTTGACTCTTTTGGTAATTTCACCGACATTACCTTATTTCATCGAAAAACAGCAGTCTGTAAGTGCAGTGCAACCATCCGCCTGAAAACCACACAAGATAAAATTGATTTTTCCTACAATAATTGATCATGCTACATGTACATACGTGCACATATGTCACCCAAACATATACGGCTTTCAAAAAATGTGCATACGGCTCCACAACTGGTAGTTGTGTGAGAATGCCAATCGAGTATACGAAACATATATATTAGTGTAGTGATATACAAATGAAATTTAGCAAGAATATTTGAAAAAATGTTGGCCTGTCAAAATCTTGCGGTTGGATTCCTCCATTCTCAGTCAAGGTCTAATCAATACAGCCTCTTTCTAAGTTCATTGAGGCGCGGTTTATTACGTAGAGAAACATACTCGGCAGGGTATCGAATACTATGTGACTTAGCATAAACTCGTGCAGGTGATGACCATTTTGCGCTTCTAAGAGAAGATATTCATTGCGAAAGGAGCATGGTTGGATAATTCGAATGTGAATTTTTGTTTTCTGTGCCATCACATTGCTCATTTTGTCGTCAATCAATGGGTTTGGAAATTCTAAAGAGAATCCCTCATCCTTAGAAGCACCTCCCAAAGGTCGAAGTCGGAGTGAGTCATTTTCAGATCATCAATTCAAATAATGGTCGTTGGCCATTTCAGATATGGGAAGCGGTGGCGGGCCACCCAATACGTCCCGGAGGGCCACGAAGTGGCCCGCGGGCCACGCGTTGTCCACCACTGCAATACATCTATATGAGGGGGCAAAGGTGGAAGTCTTCCCTGACAAAATGTTGATGGCTTGACGAAGCTGGCGGCGCCTCTCACGAATGAAGGGGGTGTCTTACTCGGCCCTATTCACTTCCAAACTGACAGTGGTAGAACAGAATTAAGGCACATTTTGTTAGAACTGACATATGAGAGAAAGGACACGGTTGGGTCCTCATATATGAATTATGATATATAATATATATATTAATGATATATAATATGTATATAATAATATATATATTAATAATATGTAATATTATTAAAAGAATATAATATATACAGTAGAATTCGCATATATCGGCTTCGGCTATATCGGCGGTTCGTCTATATCGGCGGTTTCTTTTTGTCCCGGCAAAATTTCCTATCTTTTCCATATAATCAAGTTCGCTTATATCGGCTTCGGCTATATCAGCGATTCGCCTATATCGGCGCATTTTCGCTGTCCCTGACAGAAAAAAGTTCGTTTATAACGGCGGATTTCCTGGAAATCCTCAAGCGATGTGTTTTGCCTAGATGAGTCACTAGGAGAATGACCAGTAGGTATGTGGACGCGGATGGCTGTAGATTTATGTTAGGACTATCCGATTCTAACTATTCTAAGTGGCATGTGAAAATTTAGATCATTCTACAATTCATCTCCGCGATCATGTTTGGGGGTTTGATCAAAATTGTAGAATCTAGCAGCCGAGGAAAGATAAGTAGGCTTGCCACTGTATCTCACTGTATAATTCTTCACACGCAATTATGCTTTCATTCGACGTGATGATTGCATTAGTTAACGCCTTCAACCTTTTCTTAGTGACTGTTGCGTCATCAAATGGAGCACAAGCTACCGTCGAAAACATTGTTGAGTTCGATGCATGTCCTCTCTCTAGACAGGAAAGCGGCTCGCCACCCGCAAATCTCTATGGTTTCGCTCTGCACGAGTGACTCTTAGCAGCGTCTTGATTTATGCATACTCTTCTTTGTTTTGTGCTTCATATAGCAGTGGTGAGATGTAGCGCATGAAGAAGCTTCAATCTTCTTGATTCAAAAAGCATACTCAGTTTTTGACAAATCATAGTGATATCCGGCTTGCGATACTTACGTTGCAAGCATCAGTTCAGAAAGGCACAATTTTTAGATATCTATTGAATACATAGACACAATTACATGTGCATGCACTGTACATGTTGGACAATAAGTCAATATGTACATGTATTTAAGTATAGCAACGCAATAATTCATGAGTCAATACACGTATATACATTGTATGATGCATGGCATAATCTCAGAGCTCATGTAGATTTCACAAAATTTCAAAATTCAGGGAGTTCGCATATATCGGCGGTTCGCGTATATCGGCGGTTTTCGTATGTCCCTTGAGGCGCCGATATATGCGAATTCTACTGTATATAGGTCCTCATATATATAATTAAACTTCCAAAATTTTGACTTTATAAAACTGCTCAAATAATTTTTTGGACCACGGGAACGTAATCTCCGCAAAAAACTAAATCCTTTCATACAAAAACTTTTACTGTATACAGATACTTTTTTGAGTGGACACCATAGAATAGGGATATATAGGTAGAGTGTCGACTCAAAAAAGTATTTGTATACAGTAAAAATTTTTATACCACAAGATTCAGTTTTTAAAGAAGATTCGTTCCCATGGTCCAAAAAATTATTTGAGCACTTTTGAAAAGAGTCAAAATTTGCCAAATTATATACTACCCAGATGACTCTCCTATACTAGTAGCATGATATCAAAAGGAATGAATATTTGATAATAAGCATCCTAACGAAGAGGAAATTAAGCTGATTATAAAGGGAATTTCATGATCCGTATTATAATGGAAGTCTTCATGAAAAAGTCGCGACATTATTCGAGCTTTCTTGTCTGAAATTTCAAGTTTTTAATTCAATTTTCACCGGCATGATTTTGTGATTCACTGAATTCATGTTTCTGAATTAGAATTCATTAGAATCTGAATAGTGATGTGGACCCATCTTTCAAAGCTAATTGAAATCATTGTCTTTGATTATGTGATTTTGCTCTGCAAGTAGCAGGTTGCCTGTGATTTAGCAGGTTAAGAAAATACTCTTGAGGTTGAGCATGAAAGTAATAGGAACCCATCGAATTGCTAATTTAACAAACATTAAATCTCCAAGGCAGTCATGAGAATCTGTGAAATACCATCATTCCTTCCGCATTACAATCATGATCACTCAATTCCGTTGTAATTTCTGCAAAACTGCAAAACTTTGCATATCTCACATTTGGTGACAATAGCACCTGTATATCCCTTGAGTTCATTTAATAAAATCGAAAGTGTATACACATTAGGGATTTAATAAATGCGGAGTTACCGCTCTACCTATATATCCCTACTCTTTGAGAGATTACTTGAGTATGTACGCCCACTGGTCGTGTGAATCGAGGAATGGCTTACTATATTGGCAAACCTCTGCTGGCACTCTCAAAAACTCTCGTCTCCGTTTGATGAAATGGGTTGATTACCAAGGAAATAGTAATAAGCTCATGTGTAATTGCAATAATTTCTGGCACGATCTATCCAGGTGGCTACGAAAATGGACCATTGGTAGCCCTCTGCTTGACCTCGATAGCAAGAAGTTTTTGATTGTCGAAATCAAATGAGATAAATCAATTACACATCGGTAGTCCTATTATCAAATCTCAAAAGATGTATAAGACATGAAGCAAATTAAACCTTGTACCGGATGTTCTTCGAAAAAGCGTCAAAGTGTCATCATAAAAGCGAATAAATATGCTTACCATAAGAAATATTATAAAACAGTAAGGAAAGCTTCAGAAATGAAATTGTCAGCTATAAATGTATAATCATCTGAACTCTTCCATGTACTCTTATAAACAACGCACACACACACAATACCAACGCATCCTGTTCAGTTCATATGATATAGCAGCATGTTATAATTATAAATGAGAAACATGTGTAGATTACCCACATTAACGTATTTACAAACGGTGTGAACTGTGCGTGTTCAACCGATAAGTGTAATGGAACACTTACATCAAATGAAGAGAATAGAATGAATGAATTACAAATATATCTTAGACTGATAGTTTCACAATTCAATTATAAACGATTTCATAGCAAATTCTTAAGTTTGAATTTATTTTGATATTTTCTCTTCGTTCTCTACGTTTCTCTTCGTGTAAGGAATTCTTATAATCTCTTTTTCTTTACTACTTGAGCAAAGGGGAGCGCCTCTCCCACCGCTCCCCCTGCCTACGTCCGTGTATTCGTATCGGCCTTATAAGTACATATACATATAATTGTATTAATATCTCATTCACTTCATCCCAAAGATGATCAAGTTTCTGTGGTTCTGTATGTATAAGCAGTAAGCATATTGTATATTTAAAGTCAAAAGTTGTTTATTTCCAAAAAACATTGAAAAACAATATTACGACGTTAAAGTCGGGTTGAATTAAAGCTTGAATACATTCCAATACAGCGTGCGGTCAGTGCTGCAGAAAAAATTAAGCAGATCAGGAAGGAGAGGAATCAATAATTGAGCATTTATTTATATATCAGATTCTTTGTGGTGAATTCTTTCTTTAATGACCATGCGCAACTCGTTGGCTTTTTTTAAAAATCTTGCGATGGACTTTAAATGCCCTGGAGTCAAGGTATTCATTAATTTATGAAATTCAACTATCGTGTTGCAGTAACATAACAATGGTGCAATTTGTTACCGCATATTTTGATACAATGGACATTCTATCATAAAGTGATATAGTCTCCACTTTTGATTCATTGCAAAGTTAACAAAGACGTTCTTCATATCGCAATCTGTTTCTATAACTGCCTGTTACAAAATCCAATTTATGATTTTTTGTCTAAATTTTATTAACATATTTATATCATTGCAATCGATATCAAAATTAGATATGATTTTAAGGTTTCCTCAAACTGGCATAGTTCTAAATACGTCAGACCAGAATGGCTCTCTTTTGGTGTAGATATCCATTTTTCCCTGTTATGCTGACATATTCGGTCTTTTGCAATTCTCAAGTATGTTTTTTTATCAGCCGTTAGCTGTTGATCCCACAGCTTTGACAGGTTTAGTTTTCTAAGCAATCTGTTTATTCTCCAACACCATGTGTATTTACTGTGCAGTACTAAACGCTATATTCAACATCACTTATACTTTTGGCTAATGAACCATGAATGATAGGTAGGCTACTTATATAACTAAATGATCAGCTTAATTATTGAGACTTTACATTAATTGAACCATTATGAGATAATAGATATTAAAGTTTAGTAGAACATATCATCAAATAAAATCTCCAGGATGACCTTGGTGTGCAAACTTCGCATGGAACTTCAACCTCTCACTCTAAACGTTAAAGAAATTATGACTTGACAAAAATCATCAATAACTTATTACTGGACACTGCAATAAATCTACCGATGCTAGTTAACCCCTTGACTGCTAATGACTGGGCATTCAAGTAATGGTTTCTTTCATCGCGTGTGTGACTCTGAAATTTTCAGTCTGTCGCCTATGTGCTGGAGATTCCGTTATCAGATTACAAGTAATTATCTCCATTGAGATTATTATCTCCTAGTCTTAACCATCGATTCCTTAATAGTAGGAATACTACTATGTATTATGGAATCCATGTCTTAACTGAGATGTGGATTTTACAATGCGGAATTGGTCGGCTGGCCAGGATTAGTTTCTTATTTAACTCCTGGCTTCGTCCTTTATCATCTCATTTGATCGCATAGCCTAATTTATTTCAACAGACTTGTCAATTACATAATTTTTATTCTCCCCCGCTGCGCCGCGTTAAATCCTCACACAGCATGGAGCTTGACCATTCGTATTACGTACTGAAATGCCTGGTCAACCGCAACACACTGTCTCTTGTCAATTTTCTTGTTATCAGTCAAGGGGTTCATAATTGTAATTGTTGATAGTGCGGAGCTCCTGCTCTTCATCTGTATCTATACCTAAATCAGCATAATATTTTCTTATATTTCAGTGTAGAAGAACCAGGCCTATGTATATGTCCCAGTGAAAATTACTATAGCCATCAATAACAATTTTTCGGCAGTCAGAGTTTCGAAAAGTGCACAAGTTTTCCAGCTTCGGGTATTCCAAGCTGATTTCGAGACTTAGATTGCACAACTCCATAGGTTCTAACTGCAGTGCATTTTTAGTGAATTTTTTCTGCTGGGCCCACTTTTTGCTTCAGGGCACGTAAATGCATACGTTTATACCATGGTGCGGATTATATGCCTACCATCATGTGCACCAAATTTTTGGAGACACGTAGACCAAGGACATAAAGTTAAAAATAGTAATGCTTGCTTTTATAATTCATCTATTTTCTATTCCTTTCTATCCGTATGAATACACAGTTTATATCGTTAGCACACAAATATCTAGTGGCAAATCGCAGATGCTTTCATTTATCATGCTTCTTCTGTTATTTTACAAATTAATTTTGATAATTCTAATGCTTCTTTTGAGTTTCTTAGAGACCATTTTGGTTATTGTAATTATCGTTTAAACTATTCTGATAACTCTATCTATAAGCTAATTCTATTGTAATTTACAAAAAGAAAGGCTAAAGCTTAATAAGCCAAACTACATGATGTTCACACGTACAGTTCTTCAATTTGCCAAATGTTCTCGAAGTAATCACGAAAAAACATTCGATATTCGGAAATACATTTTTCTCTCCTGTCTCTGCCTATATTCTCCTTAGACCGCCGCAATTTCCCTATGTCTCACTTTCAAACCCCCCGCCGTGCCCCTCGCGGCGATTTCTTTATGATGCCCATATGTTATCTTTTCAATGGAGATAAACGTAAAATTTTGAATAAACCAATCAACAAAAACCATGTTTTTTTCAAAGACTTCAAATCATTTTTTAAAACGAAAAAGTCGGGTGAGACTCAAGTTGGGTAATTTATTCGCCGCTGCTAACCCTACGAGTTAGTGATAACAAAGCCCTGTCCAGAGTCCAGCAAGAAGAAACCAACAGCGATTTGCATGTCACGAGAAAAACTTGCTCGAACAACTTAGCGTTTAGCGCTCGTCTCGAGAGATTGGACAGCAGAACAAATCTAAGAACGTTTTAGCTTGTTTTTGTTCTTTGTTAGCAGTCACTTTTAGCTTAAATCTACTTCTTAATTGTCGGAACTTTAATAATTTGTAATGGATATTTATATTTGTTGTTTTAGCACTCAGATTCTGTATATTTTGTTTGCAGCATTTTTCTAATCTAATATATATCCAATTATTCAAAAAACTGAATTATCCAAAGTGATTAAAGCCGCATTTTAGTTTGAAATGCATTCGTTCATAACCGAACGCTCCGCATTCCCCTCTAAATAACGACACACAGAATTCGGCCGAACTCTCACATCGAAGCAACTGTACCTGCTAAAGGTGATTAAAAAGCACCGAACTGCTAAGCTTTGGCAAACAGCGTTCCGAAACCAAAATGTAAAATTCCCTAAATTCTGCATTTCAAATTTTAAAAACATTTCAGTTGAAATCACTATTTGACCAATCACTGTTTCCTCATTCCCCGATGTCACTTTTATCAATGTTTCATG